>CAXARO010001568.1:0-160308 GCA_963971305.1 Arcuatula senhousia
AATAAACCAACACTAGTAACCAAAAAATCATCTAAATCGGCCATTTAAGACCTTTTCTTGTTGAAAAATACTGAACAGAAATCTGTTCAGACTTATCAAGACTTTCAGTAGAATAATTAGACTATCTCCTTTCAACGTCGTTTCAGACTCGTTAAGATCGATTAAGGAATTTAAGATTGTACCCTGTCGCGGGTTGTTCAGATGCGTTAAGATCATGTTGGACATGTTCAGATGATTAGTAGATTTAACTGTTAAGATGTGTTCAGATGTTGTCAAGTTCGTTAAGTCTAAGTAAAATGTCAATAATTAAAGTCAAAAATAGTAAGTGTTTTTAACAGGGATTGTTTCCCTTAGTTAATAGACTTAAAAAAGACAAGCGAGAAATGTAAAAACTTAAAATATATGTAAAATTTTCATAATTACAGGTTCTGAATTTTTTGGAAAACAGGAAATATAAATAGATTGAAATTATAAAATTATATAAACATAAACAAATTGGATTAACGAACATATATGAATATTGATACATGTACATACATTAAGGAAATAAATAAATAAATAATAAATAAATAAATAAATAAATAAATAAATAAATACTTTGTCTCTGTTTCATTAAAATTATGTAAAAACGAAGAAAGAAGTAACAAAAACAATCATTAATAATTTTAAGCCAAGTTTAAAAAAAAAAACTCTAGCGGGTAAAAATAAAAAGACAATTTTTGTTTATGGTTACAGATAATTAGTTTTTGTCAGAACTCCAGTGCGCCTGGTGCACCAAAGAATGACAAGGTGCAGTAAAAACACTAAAATGGGAATATATTTTCTCATTTTTGTTTTTGTTTAAAGTTATTTGTTTTAAAACAATGTTGGGACATACAAACTTGATGTTGAATAAGATAAATTAAAAGATATTCAAAAATACAAAAAAAATGTTTTGGTTTTTGATGTACCGGCTGCTCCTTGGGCCAACTGACATGTGCATGAACATTCGATCTTTTCTGTTTAAATACGAGAATGTCAACTGATTTGAAGTACATGTATTTGTCCGTAGGAATAAAATATATAGCGTTTACAACTGAAAGTTAAAAAAAAAACGACTATAGCATTTTATTTTAACCAAATTAATTATGAATAAAAATAAACTTAATTCATGAAATTAGATCATGCATCTTTTCTATATGTATTTAAGAAAGAGTATTTATTTGTAGATTGATACATTTCAAATATAATCCGTACACATGTGCCAGTCTCAATTTCGTGTACAGGTCCTATAATATACGATGCCAACTATGGTTTATTTTGTATTTATGAAAATAATAAAAATAAAGTGCACCAGTAATCTTGTATGTTTGTCAATTTTGTTTAAAAAATCCTAACGGTAGAAAAAAATGCTTTGCAACCTGGATAAAGCAACGTATGTAAAGATCATGTTGCTGCTGAGAAGACTGGACAACTCTGTGTTTTTGTTACGACTCGGTTGTACGGCGGGAAAATCAAAAAATATGGTCCTATATCTTCAATCAAGATCACGTTTTCATTGTCGGGAGGTCTCAGGTGCAAGTCGCAAATAATTAATCCAATTGACGTATACTGAAAATTGCTGCATAATGCAACATAATTAGCCCAAAATTTGTCTCCTCTCTAGCTCTGTTTGTTATACAATGGCACCACCTAGCTATCGAATCTAGCACCACAAACTAGTTACTGCCAATTCAAGAGTAACCTCGGTGTTGTTTATTTAAGGTAAAGCAGATAATTCTTGCTGCGAAATACCCTTGTTTTCACTTTTTAAATCGACACAAATCAAACCTAACTCTAATTTACCCCCAACAGGTATTACTTCATTTATCCCATGAGTGAGTGAGTGAGTTGGTGTTTTACGCCCGTGCAACGCTATAGGTGAACATGAAAAAGGTGATAAAATGAACATGAAATGATGATGATAAATGAAATATGGGGGTGGGGTGAACGGCAAATTTTGAAGAATCACAGAAAAAGGGGAGAGGTGGGTAGGGGCGAAAAATTTAGCCTATGCGGTGCACTACTTGGCGGTTCACAAAGGGGTATTTTGCGTGCATGAAGCGTGGCACTCTCCACACACGTTGGCCCACTATGGTTAGCGTTTCCGTATTATAGACCTGACAACCCCCGCGGACGAGGGCCACCCTATTCCGCCACCTAGGGTACACACTTGGTTGCTCTGTGGGCTGAGCACTGACCCGACGTCAGAATCCCAAAACCTTTAGTCGACTCTTACGACAAGCTAGGCTCTGCTGCGGGCCTATTCGCCACCCGGGCCCCGCACGGGACTAATGTATCCCAATAAATCAATTTTCTTGACGGAAAAGTAATCAATTCAATAGACTCGTGAATATTGGCTGAAAATCCCTACTAAAAACCCGGATTTTGCACCATTTTATCCAGAGTTTCAAGAGGCCTTAAGCGGCTATCAACCCTCAATTGTTGCTTTGCATAAAAAAAATCGCTGCATTCAGCGCTTCACTGTTGCCTCAAATTATTTACATCCTT
This sequence comes from Arcuatula senhousia, assembly GCA_963971305.1. NCBI lineage: Eukaryota > Metazoa > Mollusca > Bivalvia > Mytilida > Mytilidae > Arcuatula > Arcuatula senhousia. Next base: position 2,530 of record CAXARO010001568.1, read on the forward strand.
TAACGGCCATGCTTCCTTTTCCTAATGGAATTTAGTTAATTGAAAGCTCGTGGTGGAAAAAGGGGAAAAAAATCTGAGATATGTAAAGCATATAAATTCACTGTGTAAAATGTATTTAATCATATTTACAAAAAGAAGTCATTTGTAAGTAAATAATATTTTTCATTATTGTCATCAAGTCCAGCTAGATCAAAAGAGTATTTATTCATATGTTAAACTTTCCCCCAAGATTGCTAGTTTTAAAAAAATGAAATAACAAAAATCAAGAAGAATAGCAGTATGAGCACAAAATACCAACACTTAGTTCAATATGGGATTGTGACTTTAATTCCTTTGAGTTTTTTCTTGTGTCTTTTTTTTTCCTGTGACATTTTTATCGTCCTATCAAAACTGTGACCTTTTTTCCTGTGACTTTCTATCCGAATCCCGGACCGCTAATTTTCATGTATGTGTATACTCTGTACTATATAGTTAACATTATTTCTGTTCTAGTGAACTATCTAATCTTTTCTTTAACCTTAATTTTTTATGTGTTATGGTTTGTTTGTTTGTTTTGAGTGTATGTCTTGTTTTAATCGGGCGTAAAACATCAAACAATTATAGCCGAAGGGTGTTTAATTCAAGCCCTTTTCGTCTTTGTATAGGACTTCGGCGGAGTAAGGCTTTAACTCGTCCAATGCCGATAATTCTCCGCTATTCGCTGTCCAGTTCACAAACCTTTCAAGGATGCTAATTAATCTCCTGATAAAAAATTTCAATAAATCAATACATGTAAAAATTTATAATTTGACAACCGACTTCCTACTTACTGTATATCAGCAGGGAACCAGTCTATACCGGCCTTTATCTTCAGATAACAGCGGGTTTCCAGCCTATGTGGCCCGGCTGAGACTATTTGAAAAATACTATCAAAACTTTAAATTCGGAGCTTTTGTGACGCAATTATCATATAAACAAAAGGTGCAGCTTTCAAAATATCAATATACATTTTTATGATAAGCCATCTTTAATCTTACCTTACCGGTACCCAACAAAAAAACAACAATAAAACATAAAGCAGTTCGATCAACCATAGATATAATATACATAGATAAAGCTCCGGACACACATCTGAGGCAGATGATATTTGCCGACTTTTTATCACCCACTTGATATTCGGGCGTTCTACATGGCGTTAATTTTCGGATAACGTAGAAAATATTTGGAAAATAAAAGAATTCTTTCAATGATATATAAAAAAGAAAAATTAGTTGCAATACATTTTACAGCAAGAATTTATCCATGGAGAATATACTTAGGGTTTTTTCGTCCCCAGTTTTTTTTCAAAATAATGCAAAGTTTTTTTCTAAACATTTTCCAATTCTGCACGAATTCGCATCCGAAAGTAAAAAAAGAAGTCCACCATGACAGTTGCTCACCTATCTGTCAGTAAATATAAGAAGCTGCCATGTAGATTATTTTGTCTGCATATTGAAATTTATGTGTTTCTCTGCTTTATGTTTTTTTTTTCGCTAGGTGCTAAAAATCCCAAACCCCATGCTATAAATACAGCAGTAAAAATACATAGTCTTTTTTCCACATTCCTGTAAAGAATATATTGTTTAGGATTTAAAAATTGCAAAAAATTTAAATATCATTTCAAAGACGAAATCTCTGCGACTTGAACCCAACAACCAAGCTCATGTAAAAATGACCAACACTTAAACATAGACCTGTATATGAGGGTATCGCGGAGAATAACCGGCTACAGCTAACACTGGAAATCTGATGACAGTCCATAAAATCTATTCCACACCAATTAAAGGTTGTGAGGTTTTCTCTACAATCTTAATAAGAAAACAACATTGCAAAGTAAAAAATTATTACGTCGGACATAATAAATATTTGCCTTTTGGAAGGATTTCATTGTGTTCTACACGATCGCTTCATTTAATAAAGTATATTTATAAAATGAAATGTTCTTTTATAAATGAATTGTCCCGTGTACATGTATACATAAAAGAAAGAAAGGCTCATTGTATAAGTTTTTGATTTCATTTATGAAGATACAAAACCATACATGTCATATTGATAGTAATAAGTAATAATTGCAGTTTGTGATATTTTTTTATTCTCTCGATAAAAGGGGTAACATTCAAATGAATATTTGAAGATTCGACGCGCTTCCACTCTTATTTGACTGGTGTCACTAGATTGCCATTATTACTTCTAATAAGTCAAATTGGTCTCATTTATGGGAAATTACAGAAAAAAAGGTAATCTCAGTTTAAAGGAACATGTATCCAGGTTTCTTTCCCAGCAAATTATATTTTCTTATGGCGTATTGATATAATTGTGTCAGTTTTCCTCCACCAATTTTTATCAAATAAACTTGAGCAAATAGGTCTTCTCATGCTGTGTTTGGTCACTTGCATCCGTATACATTATCATCAAGAGGTTACAGGTAATTACTTAATTATTACACCACTGATAAGGCCAGTCATCGATAATCTAAGATTATTTATTATGTACCCTCGATTTTCATTAGTTTGTCGGCGAATATCATCTGCATTAAAGACATCGCAACGCAGTGCCGCGCGTTTGATATATCAAAGGAAACTGTGGGGTGCGCGGCGTGGCGCAAACTTCGAGCTTTATCTATCTATATTATCTATATTAATAGTTCGGACTTTATTCCTTTCACGATCTACTACATGATAAGTTTTTGTTATAAACTTAAACAATAAACAGTGTACTATATCACTATTGAATATTTCATATTTCTGTGATGCTATGGGGGAATTGGGGGGGGGGACAAAACGTAAAAAAAATTACGGAATATTGCCGAGTTTGATTTAACAATACTTTCGTTTCTATCCCCAATATTTAAGCAACCTTCAGGTAGATATAGAATAGAGAAAGATAATAAAACAAGAAACGTAACATGATGCGAAACAATAAAAATAAAAAGGAGTTAGCAAAATGTTTTTAATTGCAGTCCAAGAAATAGCGTATTCAGGTCCGAATTCTATCCCAATATTTTTAAAACCGTCCTTATCTGATGATCACTAAAAGTAATCTGAACTGAACAACTTCGATACAGGTATATGGTATGTGTTACATAGTATCAGGGATTAAATAAAACTGATTTTTGGACATCCCTGATAGTATATATTTTAAGCACCCTTCGGGTAGATATCGGATGAAAATAATAAAGCAGTAAACGTAACAATAAATCAAAGCGCTAAAGCGTTTAAAGGCAAGCGAAAAATATAACTTAGAACTATAATAGATTTATTCTCTGTTAAAGTATATTGTTCAAAATGTTTGCGAAATATTGATTTTGGTGAGCGAAGAAAGGACCGTCAAATAACACAATTGCACACACAAGACAGGTGTCGTGTAAAACGGTATCGATTGAAACACCCCTTCGATTGAAATGCACTCGTCCCAATGATGTGTATCGTTTACTCAATTTATGAATGGAGAATGTATATTCCTTGCATTAACCAACCAAATAACAGAAATATTTATACGAACCAATCAAGTAATAGATGACACATAATGTATATTCTATCGCCTTTAACTAAATAGTTTCTCATGCAATATGCAAAGGAATAAATAAAACTTGTGTCGGTCATATAAAATGCCAAGAAAAATGGAGATTTATAGAAGTGTTTATCATGTTAACAAATATTGAAAAGTAATATAGAAAATAAAGCATTTTATTCCAGACTGGATGCAGGAAAATCACTCCGTCTAGACAGAAAAAAAACGCGAAAATCATCACTACTCTATAGACTCCATAAGGCTTCGCTGGCGCTTGCCTAAAAAATGAAAAGAATTTTGCAAAATGTCCAACTGCAGTCAAAGAATTAGCGTTTTGGGAATTTAAAAATTACAGGTCCGAATCCATTATTTTCAAATATTTTATATAGGTAATTATGTTACGAAATTTGCCAAAATTCACAGGACCGAAACGATTTTAACAGGCCAAAACCTGTCGGACTGGTGCTAATTTGTAGACTGCAACTGACACTTAAAACTACACTAAAAACTTTGGTAAAGATACAGGCTCTAAATACAAGAATGCTACACGTAGCCACAAAGGATCGATGAACATTTAGGAGATGATAAAATGAACATGGCTTGAATTGAAATGATTCACTTTTTATGGTTCATTTTTATGTTAGACAAAATGAAAATAAAAAATAGTACCAGTACGGGTAAATGAGCAAAACAGTGGTGCAATAATGTTTTATTGAGTGACTGAGTTAGTTGGTGTTTACCTCCTCCTCTTTTTATATATGTTTAATGATAGTGGCAAAGGGGACATTAGAAATATGTTTTCCAACACGAAACACGGGGCAAAAATACAGACAAAACTATAACGAAAATGTTAGAAATCACACTGAATCACGAAAGCATCCAAAAATAGACCGTCGAAAACGTTGCATGAAAATAAACATAAATTATCATCCTTTCATTTTTGATAGGCAAAATAAAAAAAAACAGTACGGGAACGGGCCGGGTAAATGAGCAATCAGTGAGTACATTATGATGTTTGAGTGAGTCAGTTAGTTGCACAATATGGGTTATATATGGGCAATAGACATTAAGGACACAATATGGGTTATATATGGGCGATAGACAATAAGGAGATAATGTAAGATCATAAATTGATGAGAAATATATCAGGAGGTGTTGTGGTAAACAAAGGAACAATGAATGTTGAAGACCACTTGAAATATGGAAATGGACGGAAACACTACTTGGTGACCAACCAAAAGAAAAATATTTAATTTATGTGCGTCTGTATTTATGCAAGCCCATTATTGTCAGCATTCAGCTTTTTCAGTTATAGACTTTGATTTCCCAGGTCTATATCGATGGAAATGTTCAGGCAAGTTTCCCAGCGAATTCGCGGGTGCTTTCTAGTGTATATTATATCTATGGATCAACCCACTCACTCCCATTAATGTAAAATTTAGCGTAAGTATTGGATAAAAAATCATTGGAGGATCATTTCATATGACTAAGAGAAAAGACCAAACAAGGAAGACACAACATAGAAATGTGCATGTAATTAAAAAGAAAATTATAAGGAATATAAAAGCAGCATAGTTGTAATTTATTAATACATGTATTAATTAATGGAAGGGGGTTCAGTATAGGCTCAGCCATAAACTTCATATACTATTATATTGAATAAATTTGATTTGACTGCATATACTCCACTAGGAGGTTAAAATGATTATAGTTCGTACGGCCCAAAAAACCACGGATAATAAAGTTAATTTGTGACCCGCTTTGAGACGACTAAACTGTTGTGAAAAACGGTATATAAGAACCTCAAGTTATTATTATTATTATCATTATTATTATTATTATTATTATTATTATTATTAAATATTTTCACATTTTTTAGGGGATGCTTCTTTGACATTTGGCGTTCATTTGTTTGTTTGTTTGTTGCTTGTTTTATGAATTGTGTAGACCCATTCAGGACACAGCACCCAAATCACAGACCCATGTATGTCCTGCAAAACGGGCCTATGTACGATCACAAACCAGAAGGAAAACGAACCAACTCACAAGACAGGCCAATGTACCCTCAACGCAACATATATAGACCAATGTACCAAGAAAGTGACGAAATCCTTCCCCAAAAAATTCCCACTATCTGGAACCCTTACCTATGGTGACTGACAATTAAGAACCCTTACCTGAAATGAGTTCATACTAGTTGGAACAATTACTTGTGTGGGATATAGCCAATCTTTTACCCAGTTTCACATAAGCAACCCTTATCTTTGGAAAATACAATACTGAATCTTAGTTGAACCCACACACACTGAGAGAGAAAAACGGAGATGGGATGAGAAACAAAGTAACTGTAAAAGACAACTGGATAAGGGGAGAGGTTGGTAGGGGCAAAAAATTAAGCCTATGTGGAGCATGAAGCGTGGCACTCTCCTCACATTGGCCCTCTATGGTTTGCGTTCAGGTTTTTCAGAGCCTTTTTAAGTGGACTGTTACCTACAAGTTTAGCGCTGCTGTGGGCCTATTCACCTTCCGGGTCCCGCACGGATCTGTGACGTTTATCACCTGTCTCAACAATTGGATAATAATATATCTGTGACCAGCGGCCGAATACACATACTCTGCCAACATCTATAACTAGCTGTATGTCTCCAACAAAGATTTTAAAACTACCATAAGTAGCTTTCATTAAAACCTTGGTCACAGGCTGTTACAGGCTATCGTTAACACTTGCAAACTGGAGACAGTTAAAAAATAAACCGTGCGTGACTATTCACAATAGAATATAGGACAAAAGGTAGAAATGGTAAGCATCAGTCTAAATCCAGTCTGTTGTCTACGTTTTTCTCATATTGTTCTCCTTTTCAAAATTTTTTGGACTGTCTTCAGTTTGCCAGCGGTAGATTATATATAGCCGATAATATTCTCCTTGGATGACATGCCTGCTATTACTCAATAAATTGAATACAACGTACACATGGTACACGTGTAGCGTTTTATTAAAAATATTTTATTTTGAGGCTATCAATTTAATTCAACTGGTTAAACCTGCAGTGGCGGATCCTAAAAAAGGGGTTGCAGGTAGTGGAACAGCCAAAAAAATGTCTTATTTACACCGTTATTTTTTTGGACTGTCATCAGTTTGCCAGCGGTAGATTATATATAGCCGATAATATTCTCCTTGGATGACAAACCTGCTATTACTCAATAAATTGATTACAACGTACATGTGTAGCGTTTTATTAAAAATATTTTATTTTGAGGCTATCAATTTAATTCAACTGGTTAAACCTGCAGTGGCGGATCCTAAAAAGGGGTTGCAGGTAAACACCTTCCATTATAACTTGAGCATTTCCATATGCTCAAATTTCCTGAATATTGCTATTTTTTCATTGTTAAGAGGATATTAACAATGGATAGATATCATTTGTCTTCTAAAATAAAGACTTAAGAAAGAATGAGAATCACAAGATGCTTTTATTATCATAAGTTATTTCGTTTTCTTACATATATAGGCAAAGATCTTTAACAAGTATTTGTCAAGTATGTGCCAGAATATATATTTAAACATTCATTATATATCACCAAATATTCAAACAAAATACTTGTCAACAGTAATACATACTATATGTTATTAACCAATAATTGCCATATGTCTAAAATCCTATATACAATGAAACAGATATATTACCAAATATTTGTTAAAACAAAACTATATTAAAATTTGTAAATAATAAACATGTCAACAAACTTTAAAGATCTATATATACATGGCTATGGAAGCATTACTTATTTATCACAGTTATTGTACCAAACATTTGTTATGAATTGTTTCAAATCCCATTCTGTTTATTGGACCAGTCAAATTCCAACGAATAGTTTACCTAATATTTGTCAAGATATCTACTCGTATCCCTTGTTGTATTAACAAATATTTGTCAAAGATATTGGAAAGATACAATGAAATCCCAACTGGTAATCTGTGGTCGTTTTAACAAATATTTGTCAAGATATTCGAAAGATACCGGTATTCTGTGGTCGTATTAACAAATATCTGGTAAGACCGTGAGCAAGTATCAATGTAAGGCAAGGTATGCACGTATACACGTTACTAAAAAGTTGTCAAGGCATTAAAATTCATGCAAAATTACAATATAAATTGGAAAAAAAACACATTTATATTGAGCCCATTTCAGAACTTTGTTTATAATAAATAGATCGGTTTCATTTGAACCAAAAAAAAACACACTAACAAAGAAACTAAATATGTATCTGTATATTCAGCTGGTTTAAGAAAATTGTTCCTCTTTTTTTTAAAATTTTTACTAGGAACATTTTAAAAAATAGTTTAATCTCTTTTTATTTATCTAAAGAATAAACGTTGACATAAAGTTTCAAAAGTCTAGTATTTAAGAAATAAATCATAAATTATGACTTTTTAGCTGATAATTAGCTTTAAGATTCATTGTAGTTGTAATAAGATTCTTTCATCTGCATTTTTTAAACAAGAAATTTGCCGGGAAATTTGTGAACGTGTGATAGAAAACTATTATACTTGTAATAGAGTGTGAGATATTACACAGAATGTGTGTTGTTTAATGTAATCAGTGACAGTGTTACAGACATTGGAGGGATTTACCAATACAATACCATTGTGCAAAAAATATGCGCTAATCTCCCTCTTCCATTTATATTGCAAGCATTGGAATGATATATGTTAATTACAAACTTAATTTGTCTTTAACAACAGATATTTTAATTCAGTGCATTTTCAAGTTAATTTCAGGAATGTGCGATACACTCTAAAAATCTATATTAGAGGCGATACGGTTTCTTATTCTTTGTGGAAGTCCACCACTATTTGTAAGGCTGAATGTTCCAGGAAAACATTTTTCCACTGGAAATGTTTCTGTCTCCTCTGTTTCTACATATGCCAATCCAACTTTTTTACATTTTCGTACAACAACGTCATTATTTTCTTGAACGTCTTCAACTTTACCGATGACTATAGTGTTGGATTCCTTTTGTACAATGATCATCTGTCCTATCTCATAATACCTTCTATCTTGGTGTCGTCCCCTACTTCCATTTACAGATTGTGCTGTGTATACCTGATAGAAAAAATATATTAATTTATGTATCCATTTATAAGCAATGATAACCTAATTGGTAAATCAATTAGCTTGAAAGTAGTTAATCTTTTAATTGCAGCACCATCTTCTCCCAAAACAATAAAACAGTAACATTTACATGCAAGAGGTTTAATACATATAAAACTTTTTTTTGCAAAAATGAAAGGTTTCACCAAATACCTATTTATATCATTTTGCACTGATTTACCCCAATACATTTTTTAAATAATTTTTACACGGAGGAAAAATTCCCAAGACAATTTTAACATCAGCATAAAATTCCGAGTTCATCAGTGGGTTAACCTCTCAGTTGATATATATACAGTCAATTACAATTTGGCACATTATGAACTCCGGATGGGGTTGTTGGATGAATACTGTACCAACAATTGGGATGTGTCAAGATACTGAACCTCAACACCTCCACTATGCTTAGTGTGGACTGTCTTTATTCTATTTAAAAAAACGGATGTATGTTATAGCAAATATCGAATAATTATATTAAGTCACTAATAAGAAAATTTGAAATATCAAGTGTTGATAAAAAATGCAAAACGGGTAGGGGCTTGTTAACAAATAAAAGCTTAGAAATATTCTATATTTAAAACAATTGGATCTATACATATTTACTGCAAAAATTTATCCAATCTCAGATAATTTTTCTTCTAACAAATATAATTAATGTTTTATAATACTTATGGACTTTGATTTTATGCTATGCACACTATAATACAGCTTATATGGAATTAAGCGTCTTTGATGCGTCTGACCTTTAAGCCTGGAACTATGCTTAAATTTTGTTGAAGCTAGACGTACGGTTTGTTGGACTTTTTATATTGTGGTCATCCTATACTATTCCTTGGGTCCATTCCACAATTATATCCATTTTTCTACATTTTCCATAATTTATTCATTCTCATAAATTTGATGGTCTTTAAAGACACGACTAAGGTCTCCAAGGTGAACTAGTAATAAGTCACATATGATTCACCAAACCAGTAATTGTCAGAAAAACAAGGTTTATCAATGTTTTGAAATCTAAGAAAAATAGACATCTGGTAGTAATCATTTTTAGAATAGCGAGCGCGCTTACAACCCCTACGTGTCATACCCATTAAGACAGGTTGTCTACGTTCCAAACCTCTTTTTCAAACAAAGATTTAGAAAATGGGGCGTTCAAGTTTGAATAGCTCTGCTGAAAAACTTCGATTTTCCCAAACAATTGTAACAAAAATATGCACAACACAACTTAAAAAAAATCAATTGCCCTCTTTATGTGTAAAAATACCACTTATTAATAACTGAGTCTATAACTACTTGTTTGCCTTTCTATGAACTAAACCAAAATAAACTGAATTAAAGAGCCAAAAAAATATTGGAATGTCTGTATAAAAATTCCCGTAGAGGGGGCATTGAACCACATTGATCATTCCGACTATAACCTCCATATCATAACAGATATATTCTTAATACTGTAAACGAATTAATTTTCGCGGGGTACTAATTTTCGCTATTCTAAAATAAGTTCCCACGAATATCTCCGATAAAAATGGTAAAGGTGTGTACTTAAATCGTGTTTTTTTTTTGTTTTTTTTTTTTTTTGGCGTGGTATAAAATGAAAATGATGGTATACATGTAAAATGAATGAAGAAAAAATCATTGTTCTCATTATGAATAGAAGGCAATCGGCTCCACGTGAGCTCAAATTGGTAAATAAACATTTCATAGGATCAAACAAATAATTCACACATATTGCACAGGTCATTAAACACTTAATCCGTTAATTGGTCAAGGTATTGTATTTTTTGGGTTTTTTTGTCAACAAGTGAGAAATTGACAGCGTGGGTAGACAGTTAATTACGAAATCTTTTACTGTTTGAGCGATTCCAGTTTTGGACCATTTTCTTAAAAAAAAACGTAAATAAACAATTAGGATACTAAAAATTATTAGCTGCATATTTAAACCGCGAAAAAGATACCTGCGAATACGTCCCAGTTCAGGAAACCGCGAAAATTAATACGTTTACAATACTAAGTATATGTCAATTAGTATTGCATAACAATCAATTTCAATTTAACCAAGACATGGGTCAAATTCCCAGTCCCAAGATTTCAAACATACGGTCATATGAGGTCATCAATATACCCACAAAAAACCAAGATAAATTACATGGTAGATTCCAAGATGATGGTCTCATATTTTTAGAAAATTGGACAGAAAAAGAATTGGAAGAATTCTTTGAAATAGCAAACGCAGAACACAGATCACTAAAACATACGATCTTCAAAGGGAAATGATTAAAATGGCAAATTACTTTAGATATTAAATCTTATATCAAACCCACTGATACTTTTCAATATGTACATAGACCGAGCACACATCCTAATAGTACGTTTAAAAGTCTAGCAAAGTCGCAAATATTTGATTACACAGAAGTTATTACCAAGATGATAAACTTGTTCAAAAGGAAATTAATTGAACGTTAACGAAAGTTGACATGGCTTTACAATCTGTTAAAGCCTATGGTTGTAATGGTTTACTAAATAATCAAAGAGGCAAACATATATGCATAAACAATCAATTCTTACGTTTCTAACCAAATAATAAGAATGCTGTCAAAAATATTGAGAAAATATTGGTCATCAATTAATACAGATGATGAGGCAAACGTATTATATCCTTGACCACCTGTGATCGCATTGAAGTGGAATCAAAATATTGGTGAATTATTTACATCTTCCAAGGAGAAACAAATTATCCCTAACCCTGAACTTGTTTTCAGACAGTGTCATGACCTCACATCATTAACATTTTATAGTAGTTGGTAAAAACAATAAAATAAATGCATGCCTATGACACCAAATGCAATAACCATGTTCTATATTACTATTGGTTCATATAAAGTAAATAAAAGAAATGATGATCCTACCCTGTATATTATAGGTCGATTTCAGTTGCATTAACAAAGCAACAATTTGTCACCTGTATTTTGATATGACATAGTAGCTTTGTCCCAACTTTCATTTGAATTGGTTGATTATCAGAGGAGTTGCTCCAAGAAGCAAATGGTGACAAACAGACCAGTCAAAAACGGTATACCCTTTGCACATTGTTGTGTATGATTTTATTATCTCTATATAGTTAACAAATTTAAGCTAAGGAAAACATAAGAAATTTAAATTATTGGTCCATTACTTACAGATATAAACTTGATAGGAAAGGTAATTGAGAACTTTTAAGAACTGCAGTTTAAACTTCTAAATTGATGCATGTTTCTTTTAAAATTTGAAGGTTTTACTGGATTTACTGGAGACAAAATTTTGTTTTGAAAAAAATTAAAAAGTCGACCATGGAGATCATGCAAAATATGTTGTTATAAAAAACGATTCAATCTCCTAAATTATAAGCATTTTATTTTTTGGAAAATGTAGTGCCTCTATTATAAAGGTGTCTCAGGGCTATTGGAATTCTACTATGGATTGTGTTCACTTTTGGCACATTGATAGACCATTTATAGATACAATATATCAAATAAAAAGAGTGGGTCGCCGTTAACTAAAGAGCGCTATCAGCTTTCTAAAAATAGCAAAGTTAAAACATTCTTATATAGCATATATAGGGAAGTTAGCTGTAGAGGCACCTAATAGATTCAGTCAAAATTCGTAAAAAAGTCCAAAGATTTTGAAATTGTTTGAAAAATATAAGGTCACTGTACATTTTTTTAAGATATTCATGAAAATTGAAAAATTCCCTATTCAATCTATATAAATTATCTCGCTTTGATTTTGTACGGGAAATTCTATAAATGATTAAAATGTCATTTTTATATCCTAATTGCTTCTAATTTTTGTAATTTAGTATAAAGTTTCTGTCTGTCAAGTCCAGTTAGTCAATCAATTTTATAAAAAATTCCAATATGCGCAAAAAGATGCTCAGTTTAAAAGCCTCGAGCCACATAATTTTTTTTATCTTGACATTGAGAGAGTGGAAAGAGTCGGTCAAAATCACTCCTTTAACAGTTTTGGTATTGGTATTGTTAAGTAAAGCTTTCAATTTTGATAATAACCTACCTCTTTCATCATTTGTCTTTTCTGTTTGTACTTTTCTATTATCGCCCTTTCCTTTTCTCCAATTTCGGCACGTTCAGGCTCCTTGAAATCTCTGAGATCCCCCAAGGGCCATGCACCTTGACAGTGGTCAGCAAATGGGTCGGAGAGAAACTCATTCCATTCAGCCACTGACTCAGCCGTAAACTGTGCTAACTTGAAATCCTTCTTTAGTGACCTATGAAATGTATACATATTTAATGATGTGCAAATATGATGACACATTTCCAAATTAAATTTAAAACTTTTTATTTAATTAAGTAGCTTTATTTGACCAAAATTAACATATACTTATTCTACTCATGGGCGTACAAATAAGGAAATATCTAATATAAATTAAGTAGCACATAGACATGAACTAATCTAATAGTTACATTTAACTGTACGTAGATTTTCTGTTTGTATCATGTACTTCTCGACTTGCTTTTAAAGTATTTAATTACATTCTAATTTATAAGGACAATTTCGATTGGTTAATAATGCAGTTTTATTTCTCGATGAAACTCACTCAACGACTTGCTCAAGGTAATATTAAAAAAATATGAACCATGCATTTCGTGTAATTTTCTGTGCAAACATTAATTTTAATATATTTTATCTGAGTGGTATTATTTACATTGAATGAAATATTTTTGAGTTTTATTGGTGTGTAAAAGCGAGGACTTTGAGCACGTTTTCAATATGAATCGCTACCGCGCTTCATTAACGATGTGCTTAGGTCCACCCTTTTACACACCAATAAAACTAAAAATAGTTCATTCTATGTATAAGTAACTTGAAACTTTTAGATGAATATACTGCATACATGGACAAAGTGTGTACAAAGGCTCTTTGACTAAAAAATCTTCAGGTAAAGTATTGGTTAATGTCCAGATTCAAGTTGCAAATTTCCAGAAATGAGATTATAACCATATAATTCTTACATGATCAATCTTTTTCTATTTTTTGTACTAGTCAATCTTTCGCCATATTCATTTGAAATATTGTATTTAGCAAAGACCATAGATCAATGCAGTACTGAACTTTTAAAACAATGTTACTGTCGATTTATATAAGTTTGCCAAACAAAAGCTTTTGAATTCCTTTCAAATTTCAAAAAATACCAATGCATTAATAATTACCCTTTTAATTCTCTCCAATCATGTTCATCTACTGATGGTTCCACTCTTTGGGGCATTCCATCGGGAATGATTTGCTGACCATGTGCGTCCATCTTGAAGATTTCCAGAGGTCTTTCTGTTGGTAATGGCCGCCAAACAGGATCAGACGACAAGACTTTGAATTTTACAGTGGTATGACCTGTTTCGTCATTATATAATCTAAAACAAGAAGAGTTTTAATATATTATTATAAATAACAGATAATTTCGTCCTATTTAGATATTTGATACAAAATTGTTGTCACTAAATCAACGACTATTTATGTCATTCCCATCGTAAACCCCTATTGAATGCCCAGAAAATATATCTTGCATCAAGAAAATAAAATAAAATAAAATACCTTATTCCCCCAAACTATAAAAAAGTCTCACTTGTACATGTTGTATATTAATCTCAAATAAAACAAAAGTTAACACTTAAGTATGTCTCGCCTGCCAGCACCATCAGAAGCAATAATCACTATTCTTTCTTACTTTCACTATATTTGAATTTATAATGATTTTCAGTTCTAAGATCAAAAGTTGTTTATAGTTAAACATTGCTAATATATGCAATATCAAACTCACTCAACCAAAAAATCAAGTTCAATGTCAAAAGATTGGGATGCAACTGAACTAAGCCATAAAAGGGCAAATGCATACCAAGTTTCATCAACCTAGGACCAAAAGTACTTGAGATATGGAGCGGCTCATAAATCCTTATACTGCTATTAAATGTATTGAGAATTGTCAGTCATTCAATTGAAAAATCAAGGTCAAGGTATAAAAGATGGGGATGCAATTGTGCTAAACTACTACCATGACTACTGGGGCATATGCATACCAAGTTGCATCAACCTAGGACGTATAGTTCTTGAGATATGGAGGTGCTCGAAAAGCCTTAACATTGCTTTTATATGTATTAATAATTGTCAAAGTCACTAAACTGGAAAATCAAGATCAAAGTCAAAAGATGGGACCGTAACTTTGCTAAGCTACCACTGGGCGTATGCATACCAAGCTTCATCGATTTAGACTTTATAGGACCTATAGCTCTTGAGATATGGAGGTGCTCATTACCTTACCCAAAAAATTAACTCCGCCGCCGGTAAAGTAACGCAGGCGAGACAAAAAAAGCATAAAATACAATAATAATAACCATCATAGTATATCATTGATTTCATCTGATCTGTCTATCAGAGAAATTATAATTAAAATATATCATATTTGATTACCAGAAATGGTAGTTTATTTCGAATGATGCACTGTACCATTTTTGTAATCAAGTCTGATGATATAAACATTTACCTGTACATTTTTGGAAATGTTACGTTGTGCACTTGGTTAATACAAGGCTCCAACCACTCACTGATGTTCCATACGGTCTTTAAACTTTCAACTCTCGGATTTGGTTGTTGTGAGGACGTTACAACCGAAGCTAAATCACCAACGGTAATAGCGTTCTGAGTTTTAAGACCATGGCTAACTTTAGAAAACATTTGATCCACGTCTTCGTGTGTATGGCCAACGATGAGGAAGGAAATGAAAGCCTTAAATATGAAAAAAAAAACACATTTGCTTTTAAAACATGCGATAATTGTATAGTAAAATTGCATGTTGATACTTTCTACATGTCAGTCGATAGATACTTCTACGGACGAACGGACGAACATACCTGAACACTATATGCCCCCACTTTCGTAGATGGGACATAAAAAGGGCTTCTTTCTTCTTTGTGTTAAAATGCAGTTTAACATTCAGGGTAATAAAATTGGAGTTTCAAAAGTATTATGAAAACTTAGCTTTAGTGTTATATATATAAATGTGTGTCAGTTACCTCAAATATAATCTTCTTCTTTACCAAATACGCAATCATGCCAATGAAATACTTGTTCTTGTTTTCCCTGAGTATACGAAAAGAAACAATTATCAATTATATCAATCATATCAATGAACATGACTTTGACTATTAGATTCTCAACTTTGAAATTCCCTTTTTAGCAACATTTGCAAAAAAATGTTCAGGTGTTCATAAACTGTTGTACATGTACTTCCTTCACAAAATTTCATTCGAGGTCTCATTGCGATGGGCATGTGTTACTGCTGTAGTCACAGAGGAATTTTATCATCTAGGTGGGTATACAGAAACTGACAACTATTACCAAGATAAATCTTAAAGTTCAGATAAACCCAGCATCATCACTAACTTTTTAAATTTGGCTTTGTTAGTTGAAATTTTTTAAAAGATGTGGCGTGTATCTGTAGGTATTCAATGTCTATTCGATTTGTCTTTGATGTTTTGGACTTAAAATGGCCTTTGAATAGATAAAAACAAATAATATATTTACCTGGTAGTGTTGTCTAGTTGTACATATAATGTTGGAGGTAACTGACCATCTTTTGATTCTTTCTGTAGTATGTTTAGGAGACAGGACAGTGTCAAATTTGTATTGTGTTGGAACTCATTAAAATCTACAAAACAATATTTTCCCCTGCCATGAACTATGCTGCCAGTTATATGAGTCCTCAACTTTTGAGTTCCAGCATTCTGAAGAAAAAGAATCCATTATCAATTTTAATGAATGTATATTTATTTCATGGAAATCCGTCAACATCTGTACGGACGAAAGCGCAAAAAAAAACAGTCTTTTTTATGGTCAAAGTCCCACAACTTACAAAAATTATTGAAAATGCTGATTTTTGAACTTGACCAAGGTATTAGTAATATAAATATTTGGTATAAATTTCAGAAAAATCCGACAAAAAGTGTGACGGACGGACGGAAGGCCGGACGGACGAACGGACGGAGGGACGGACGGACGCACGGCATTTCTATGGCCCCGCTCCGCATTGCGGCGGGGGACAAAAAATATTATATATACAATGTACAGGGTAAAAAACAGAATAAGAAAGAGAAAGCAAACAATATACATTGCCAATATTTGTTCAAAAAGAATAAAAACACAATAGCGACAATACCATATAAGTTTGTAAATCAAACAAGTTGAACATATATAGAATTTGTACAAATTTTAATATTTACATTTGGAGTATTCCAGTGTGCAAAATGCGGTAAATCTGTTTTGTTTTGGTCCATGCCATCCAAAATCAGGGATAGGAATTGATTGGGTCTCATTTCAGCTTGAGCTCTCCGAACATAGTATGCCTCTCTCTCGATTCTGTAATGAAGTTAAATCACAGTGACTGCTTAAGAAAAAGCTATCACACACCCGACAAAAAAACTGAAACAAAAGCAAGCAAACAAACACAAAACAAGCAATCAAAATTTACAAAATGGAATTAGAAACTAAAAAATAGAGTTTGTTCGGCCGTATTAGCGCTACTGTCTTTGTTTGATCGTTGTCTATCGTACCCTTTGTTTTTTTTTATTTTGAATTATTGGAGTGGAGATCAATAAGAAAAAAATATTCTTCCTTCGGTGCGTGCAATAGTGTAATTATAACTGATTCTACGTAATCATTGGTAATCACTGTAACTTACTGTTGTTCAAGTAAGTGTTGATTCAAAGCTGCCTCTAGACAGGAACGCTGATAGGGATCCTTCTCATTTTCAATGAGGTATCTGAAGTCTGAGCATTCTGTGCACTTTGTAAATCGTTGACACTAAAACATATAATATTAGAGCCTTAAATTCCTTTTTTTTGGGGGGGGGGATATATTCGAACTGGGAGAGGATACGATTAGGGCAAAGAGATTAATAACAAACATCCCGAATCAGTCGGAATGAAATCCGACCAATTTTCGCCGAACGACAGTGATTATTATTACGAAAAAACATGAATGATTGACAAAGTAAAAGATAATGTATACTTTCTTTTTATAGAATATAAAACTACTCATTAATAGCTTATATAAAAAAAAATACTCATTGGTAGCTGAATACATGTGTATTAGAAACTATATAGAAAAAATTTTCTCAGTTAATTCTTTGTTTAAAAAAATAGCATTGATTCAAATAATCAAATTCATAAAAAAAATTAGCGAGGAATTCCAACAATATAACGTTAACTTTCAAAACTTAAATCATATTCTTCTGTTAATTGATTTTCAGCCTTTAAAGCTTCCAGTACGCTTTTCAGGACTTCGAATACTTTTTATGTTCATGATTTCGATGATAAAAAATAATTCACACCATGTGCAGACGACCAACATGCAAACTGTTTCATAAAAGTACATCATCAGTGGATCACTTTGCATGATAGTCTTAAAATCGTACAAATCCACCTTTAATTAAGTTTAAAGTTAAATAGGATCAGGGTCCAATTGCATGATCCAAGTTACCTATTATTTATGCAACTGATATTTAGTATAGGATATGGTCTACGGAACAGGAACCATGCAATGGGACCCTGCACAATCCAATTTAAATGCTTCAGTGGCTTTCTGTAAACTTAGGTCTTTATTAAAGGTGAATTTGTAAGTTTTTAAGACTTTTATGGAAAATGCTCTGAAAAATCTAATACTAGTACTTCGTGTCTAGTCATGAACCTCTTAATGTTCGATGATTTTTGTGTTCAATTGTTTTACTTCAAGTTAGGTTTTCGTGAAGCCGTTTTCTATTACTTGTGGTTAGTGTACCCCTTATCTCAGAAATTTAAGGCGGATATACTTAAATGAATTTTGTAGTGACAGTTGAATGGACTACTTCGTCAAGTACCAAATATTGAAACCTATGTATTATACTTTTCCATTAATTCATTTTCAACAAAAGTCTTATAACCTTAACATTATTTTAACTCTTAGATACGGGTCATTTGACTTAAAGGGGGGAATTGGTTTTTTGTTTTGCTCAGAATTTTTTTTTCTGCGCAGAGCGCGGAAAAAATATTTATTTGTTAAAGACAGATTTAAAAAAAAAACATTTTGCATTTATTCTATATAGCAGAAATCCTTAAAAACAGAATATTTAACCTCTGCAGACTGTATAGTTTTTACATAAAAAATAAAGTTCAATATAATATTTTGGGAAAAAAAACAAGCCCCCCCCCCCCGAAAAAAAAAACAGATCAAATTTTAACAAGCCCAAGTTACAGTAACAATTATCATAAACATGCAGTTTAAGAGCATTGACCTTGTTACATATAAAGGCCGTAGTATAGACCGTCATGCGTATTATTTAAGCAGCATATCGATCGAGGACCTTGATCACCTGCCTAAGATAAAATGATTAATTGTTTCTTGGCTAGGTCATAGAAGTTGACTAGGTCAACTACAGTAATTTTCGCATATCAAGCTGGAAAATCTAGAAAACCTCTATCATGAGAAATTTTGTTAACCCCGACATTTGATCCAATGAGAGAACAAATTAATCCACGGGGAACCTCAACTATATGTCACATTATATTTCGAATATAATTCCCATTCGATTTCACAATATTGTTTATTCATAAAGGAATTACGGCACATTCGATATCTGTTAAAACTGGTTGTATTTTAATAATTTGTAGCAAATTCCCAGGGTCGATTCGTTTTTTACATCGATTAAGCCCTCTTTGCTTCCCACCTTTTACACGTACCATTATTTTTCATGGATACGGGAACGAATGGTCTCTTTATGGCTTATCGTAAAAAATAATAACAATAAATAAATATTGTTTCTTTTGATAAAATATGACTCATTTCAAAAAGGTACATTAAATAATGTTCTGCGGGACAGTATTAATCATGTCTTAATTGTTTTGTATTTTGAGGGCACAGAAAGTTCTAATTCAGAAAAAAAAACACGTCACTCAGTGTGGCTTAGGGAGCGCCCTTTTGATTCAAAAGTGGGTGGGGGAGCTAATAGTAAGCATGTTGGGTCGAGTCTGATTATCTATTTTTTTCTAAATTTTGCTGATCAGAAAATCAATACTTTAACATTTAACAATGTTTCTCAAAGAATTTTTCTTCTTTAGTTAATGTATTTATTATGCATGCATCATATACCTTGTTAAATGACAAGTCTTTGAATTTATCTTTCAATATCTTGTAAAATTTACTCTTCTTCAGGTGTTCTTCAGGGTAAAGGTTTTCATACATCGAAAATATGTCGCATCTGTTCAAACATGATGGCATTCTGTATCTTTCTTGCGTCGGATCTTGGTCACAAACGGATGTAACATACGTTTTGATGAAACCTTCACATATCTTCCCTTAAAAGCAAAAATGAACCCTTTTAACAAATCAACCTATTCAAAAACAAGGACGATGCAAGTATGTTAAGAATATTATGCCGACAAAAATGGAAATTTGACAAGTTTTATGGTGTTGCCATAGATGTTCATTTATGGGTTCGATTCCCGCTGAATGAACAATCAAAAATTTATATATTTCTAAACCACTATTATTTTCGACTTATAGCTATACGGTATTTCAGTGTTATAGTACGTAATGTACCTTATGTTCTTTTTAGGCAACAACATGTAACAACATGTATAGCTACTGAGCCGAATTTGTAAAAATGCCATTAGACATGCTATCGAAGCTGTAAACGGAGGGACAGAGAAGAAATTATAGAAATTATGTTGGTGGTTTTGAAATTATGTTGATTCATTTAAACTGCATCATACAAAATAACATTTATATTCTTACTTTATTTGGTCCCAAATTTTAGTGCAAACCTTATTAAAAATACCTTTAAACATATCAAATGTAAGATGTTCCACCCGAATTTTATTTCATTTTGTTACATTCACATGTTCAAATTGTATATCCCATAGCATGTATAGTAACTTGATTTGCAAGTTTTAACATGGCCAGGAATTTAACACATTTCACAAACAGCCGTTTTTGGACAATTTTGGAAAATAAACTTTTGTCAAATTTGCAGCTAAAAGATATACATTCAAGAATTTTCAAATCAGTTGGTGATTCAACTTAATTGATCTGGTGTGATTCTACTAAGTATGAGTAATTACCTTTTACTGTACGTGTTTCGTTTTTAGGAATTACCATTCTGAACGCAACACCTCTTAATGCGTCGGATCTAGCTCTTGTGAAGGTTGCAACTGATATCTTTAATATGAGGCAGATCATGGTCTTTCTATATTAAATAAAACAACGTCATTTATAAACGATTCAGAAATTAAAGTTTGTAGTAACATTTATAATTTATATTTTTTTATGTGTTCAACAAGTAGCAGATAGTTAGAACAAAAAAATATATATACACTTTGTACTTTTACAAGAGAAGGACATACAGTTTGTAAAACAAGTAATTAATCTTAATTCTAGATTCTTCATTTTTTTGTAAATGTCAAAATATGCGTGTTGTGTGTTTTTTCCATATATTTACATTGTGGTACAAATGTTTCTTTATTATCTGGAATAAACGATAAAAACCTTTAAAAATCGCTACCTGCATATAAGCTTTTGATCTACCCTGTACTTTTGAGATTTTTCATGTTTTTCCATATTTACAGCTGCTAGTTTCAAAACTTCTATTATTTTTGTCATCCTTTGTGGACCTTCAGGAAGGCTGTGAATCTTTTGTCTCCAAAACAGAATTTCCCCCACTGTAAATTTAGAATAACAGTTGACTGTACAACCACACTGTCCTTTCAAATCGACAGCAACTGCATTACGATCAAGAGCAACATCTCTTCTTTTGGAGTGACCTGCAAAATAACGGTTGCAATAGAGATTTTCATCAACAAAAAATTACAATCAGACACGGACATTGATTCTAAATTGTGTACCATATTTTTTAGTCAGGTTTTCCACATTATAGTTTGACGACCTTGGTTTGCAAGATGACAGGGCTACTCAACTCAACCAACTGCGGTAAACATCGCCGTTGCTCTGTGGCAAAGAAACTGACCAAACATCTTTGTGCTCTCAATGAATTTTTACAGACAAGCTTAACAGTGCTCCAGGTCTATGTCAATTTTTGCGTCTTCTTTTATTTTACTTATTCAGCACGTCATCTTGTTTTACTGATCTTTTCTGTCGATACAGACGTGCGTTGCGGTTACATAACTTTAGCCGTAGCGTGGATAAAGCATAATACCGACAAGTCATTATTATTTATAAAAGAAGTAAACACTTGTGCCAAATATTATATATACTATAGGTAAAAGGTTACATAGGAAACTGCGACGGAAATTGAGTAATGGACAAACGAACTGACGGACAGACAAAGGTAATTATACCCATTCTTCATCGAATTTTTTAGGCCTTGTACACTCGAACATAATTCTTTTATTCAGCATTCTCAAACGACATAATACTTACTTAAATTGATATTCAACATTGTTATAATATGCCAAAAATGACGCGCCTTGCGTCATATATACATGTAGCTATTAAGTTTAATCATTTTTTACACAATTTAGAAACTAAATTTGTAAACCCACGATTGTTATATGATGCAAACTGATAACACGGGACTCTGATTGATTTGCCAAATCATGACGCGGTAATAGGGTCACAATTGTTTTTCTTTTAGTTTATTCAAAAAGCTAAACATTTTAGCATAAGCTGAATTAATTAAGCATTTATAAGCTTAAAGCATTTTAGCATTTGCAATATCTTTTTAAACAACCAATGAAATCTCTGCATCTATCAGCTTCGGAATAAAATATACTGTGCAGGTCTTTTCTATAACTTCAACCAACTATTTTTTCAACACGGGGTATAACCGGCAACGTATAACCCTGGCAAAATAAACGACAGTCCTATCAATAAAAATAAAACAAAGTTGAATGATAAAATCAATAGTTAAATGGACTATCAAATACAAATTATAGACGACTGCAAATTGGTATACCTCTAAGCTATATTCTGACTTAATTTAAACAAACTTTATAACAATTTAATATACATGTTTTTCGTTTTAAAAGTTTACACATTTTCTCTATCGAATATGCTATATTCTTCCGTAATCCCCCCTTATTTGACAAAGTTTATCTTGATATGATAAGTGCCCTACACCGAAATATTTCTTTTCAAAAAGTCCCGTGCGGGCCCGGTGGCAAATAGGCCCACAGCAGAGCCTGCCTTGTCGTAAGAGGCGACTAAGGGTCTTGGGATTCTGACGTCGGGTCAGTGCTCAGCCCACAGAGCGACCAAGTGTGTACCCTGGGTGGCTGTATAGGGTGGCCCTCGTCCGCTGGGGTTGTCAGGTCTATAATAGGGAAACGCTGACCGCTGACCATAGTAGGCCAAGGTGTGTGGAGAGGGCCACGCTTCATGCACGTAAAAGACCCCTTTGTGGACCGCCAAGTAGTGCACCACATAGGCTTAATTTTCCGCCCCTACCCACCTCTCCTCTTTTTCCTGTGGACGTCAAAACTCACTGTTCCTTTGTTCCCACCCCATCCCCATATTTCATTTATCATCATCATCATCATTATTATCATGTCATGTTCATTTAATCATCGTTTTCATGTTCATCGCCCGTAAATAATCTATATAGCGTTTCACGGGCTTAAAACACCAACTCACTCACTCACTCACTCACTCTTTTTCAAAAAATTATGTTTTCGCACTCGAAATTATGCATAAAAAAAGATAATTGAAACATTTTCACAACAGTTGACGGCAGTCGCTGCAATAGGTAAACAGTTATATTAGTCTATAAAATACTAGTAACTTTTTTCAATGAATTTTCGTTTTAATAACTGTTATTGGAAATGAAAATTCTTAAACTGTTTATATGAATTTGACAAATAATGTATATTGCTCTTATTCTGGTTACTAGTTATTTTCATTCATTTACTATCAAATATCTATTTCTACCGTATAGATGTACCGGTGGTTCCACGCTTACATGACATCCCAAAAGTGGGGTAACTTAAAATATATATATATTTTTTAAGTAAGATTACCTTTTGGTGCGCTGCACGTGTCTTGTGTATTCTAATGCTAAACTGTAACTAATTGGTATTATCTCAAAATTGTTTTAATTATTACAACTAAATACAACTTTTAACACTATAAAGGAATAATTTATTTCTTCTGCCATGAAATATTCTTCTTTCTTTTTTTAAACCCCCGCTTGAAAAATAAGGGGGTAAATAGTGATAGGGGTGTCCATCCGTGCGTCCGTCCATCCGTTACACTTTAGGGTACCCTATTCTTATCCGCAACTCCTCCTTAACCCCTAAATCGATTTTCATGAAACTTTCATACAATTATTGTGACATACTGCAGATGTGCACCTATACTATTTAAAAATTTGATCTGATTGATATTTGATGTTTTCCTTAGCAAACAAGGAATCTGCCATTACACAACAAAGGGGTATGCATCTCTTATCCACAACTCCTACTAAACCCCTCAATGGATTTCATGAAACCTTCACACAATCCTTGTGACATTATTTAAATGTGAACTTACTATTTGAAAATTTGATCGGATTGTTTTTTTTTTGTTTTTTTTTGTTTGTTTGTTTTTTTTTTTGGGGGGGGGGATATTTATTTGTGAGCAACTGCTTTCGTGTTAATAGACGCGACCTCTAGTGATAGATCATTTATCTTTAATTCATTATATTACACAGCTATAAAATATTTTTCATACTATTTTTTTTTTATTTTTGAAGTCACATTTTATGGCCAGAAAAATATCACAGGTGGTTGCATAAATCACAACTGGGAATAATTTTGTGGACTTCATGCCATTGCTAAATGGTATTATAATTGAAATTACGTTCAAATATAAGGGCAGTTGCATGTAGATATATGTTTAAGTTGTTTTATTTCAAAAACTATTATTACGAGATTATCAACTTATTTAATGAACTGAATATCTTGTAAAAAATTGTGTTAGACTTTTCCAAAAACTGCGGTCGTCTGCTGCCGTTTTCAATGATTAACTGCCTTTAACTCCTGTCCCTATTGTCTTTTTCTTTGTTCAAAATCATACACCGTTAGCAAATAGGGATTGCCGTTTATTTTGTCAGTCTGCGTTGCCGGTAATACCTCCTGATTAAGGGATATTCCACCGTTTCATATTGTCAACAGAACAGAACAGAATTTTTATTTGGTCTAAAATCCAAATACAGGATTGTTACCAATACAATTACAATTATATACACATACAAACATACAAACTATTGATTAAGACACTGTTATTGTTAATGAACACTATATTGCGAAAAAAACTTCAATTGTCCTTATTTCTAGAATGCTATCCGACAACAAAGTAAACTATTTAAACACATTCCATCAAATGTAATTATATCATGCAAAGTTTTATCAAATGCTATCAAACCGTTTATATAGAAGGAGTTACGCTTACAAGTTATGGTGAGCCTTGTATGTTTGAGGCCCAATATGGATAGTCATTTGCGCTGGACCCATGCATTCTTTGGTGAACTTTCCGACAAAATACTAGCATGTTAATAAAATTTCATGATCATGCATCTCATACTCCTTTCATTGAAAAATAGCTTAACACTTTAGGTAAACCTAATTATAACTCTTTTCTGTGGTCAAATTAACCATGAGATTGATTAAACTAGTACAATTTTATGACGATTTCTTTGTTGTTAATTCATTATGTGTATAAAATTTCATGATGATTCCATACTTCTTTCACTGCTATGTGGCTTACCTGATTTGGGACGGACGGAAAAACAGATTCGAAAATATATACTTTCGTACATGTTGCATAAAATGACTCAAAACTTTTGTAAAGTATATACAGACAAATAAATGACAGCAACTCCGACTACTACAGACTCATCTAAGTCCCTTTTCTATATAAAAATGTACGGGATATGCAAATTTGACGTGCAGGACTAAAGTGTGGTTTAGGAGGCTGCTTAGATGTTTCACAGTCCAGTACCCTATAATATGAGGACTCAGGGGCTATGTCAATAAAGGGTGTAAATCGTGTTTCACTTTGTTTAAAATCATACAACGTATTTTAAACTGCCTTCAGGGTTCCATACACAGACAAAGTACAAAGTACAAAGGACATATACACTGAATCAATAATAAACATGATAATCCAAATATTATTATCTTGACCAACATGACCAATGTCATGAATGTGGATCTCATTTTAACTATTCTAAAGACTGCTTTATCAATCAAAAATCTACAAGTCCAACTATGGAAAAAATAGAATTATCTAGATTTGAAATAAGTTTAGGTTTATCAAGTGGTTCAAGTTTGTTAACTTCTGGTTGTGAAACTATAATTTGTCTTACAATCGTTTCCTTTGATCCTTATTTAATAAAAATTCAAGCATAAAATGAAATTTATCATCTTATACTTGACATTTTCTACATACCCGATGTTCACGGACTATTTTCTTATAACACTCAAGTTCTACATCTAAGTGATGGTAATTTTGTTAGTAGCCTATTCTGAGCGATATTGACAATATCATGTAAGCAAACGGCTCAGTTAATTTTTTTTTTCAATTCAATCTTTATTGTCATATATACTATATATACAGTTTGTGACAGTATAACATAGACATAAACAGACATACATACAAATACACATGTAACAAGTTGAAAAAATATATATATACATTATGAAGCAAATGTTTAAGGTTCCCCTGTCCTCAGTTCTATAGACTTTTTAATAAAGGATCCTAATTTATTTACCTCTGTTGGTAATGCTTATTCAAGCAATCCATTGTCCACACAAGTATTACAAAAAGTTTTCTGTCTGAAAAAAAGACCTAAGTTCACAGTCACTAAAGCGTGAAAATGGGGCCATGGTCACATGGCATGGTAACAGTTGCGTAGACCATAACCTAAACTGTCTGTATACCTAATATCAGATGCCTAGCTAATATACTTTTCAAGCAATTCATCGTCCACAAAGTCTTACAAAAAAGTTTACGGCCTGAAAAATGACCTAAGTTCACAGAGTCACTGGAGCGTAAAAATGGGGTCAGGGTCACATGGCATGGTGACAGTTGCGTAGACCATAACCTGAACTGTCTGTATACCAAATATCAGATGCCTAGCTATTATACTTTTCAAGCAATTCGTTGTCCACAAAAGTCTTACAAAAAAGTTTACGATGCCGCCGCCGTCGCCGCCGCCACCGCCGCCGCCGCCGCCGCCGCCGGAAAGTAATACCTATGTCTCGCCTTGTGCGACTATTCGTCGCAGGCGAGACAAAAATGGCATGACACATACGTTCACCAACCGTTAGCCACCTATATTTCACAAACTCATATAATGTAAAGTGAATGTTGATGTTGCACACGGATTCTAAATCGCAATGAAAATGGAAAGTTATAGTGCCAATAAACCTGGTTACCTCGGGTTTTTATTCAGCCTGTACCATAAGTCATGAACCAGTCTTGTATATAATAAAACTTACGGCGACAAATATCAAAGTCTTTTGAGGTTTAAAAAAAAACTTTCTTAATTGTCCAAACACTTGAAGTGGACACGAGGCGATGCTTGATTTGTGTTATTTAAACCAGAAGATTTTATTTATTATGTTTCTTTTGTATTTGCTTTTTGGTATTGTTGCCGTACAACTTTTGTCTAAAGCGTCTCTTATTGGTCTTTAATGGACAAAAAGGGCATATACCACGTATTGAATTTAAATTATTCGCTTGGTATTACCTCCTGTAAAATATGTATGCACTGCATGTGTATTTAGGACAATGTACTAGCAAGATGTTATTGGCCAGATCGCACGGAGTGAAAATTCCAGGGATATATACTGTAGATGTCGTTTAAGCGGGCAACCTTTTTTGTAATTATCATTTTCCTCAGCACCTACATCTACTAATCATAGCCTCTTGATACATGTATTTAGTTTGTAAACTTATTGATTAATTCTGGAATGGAAAACGACCAGTTGATGCTTTTGTGAGTCCCTTCCCTGTTTGCAGTTTGCCGGCCAGTGTGGCAATTGTAGCGGGTCCCATTTAGCCTACTATTATCGACCTTTACAGAAATTTTCGCTAACTTGCATGGGTTGTTTAGTAAGCAGCATCAGCACGGGCTTTTATAACAAATGATTCGATATCAGGTTTGTCGCTCAACTGACTTAAATGTATTGATATAAATGTTCATCAGTAGACAATTTAATGCTTCGTACCAGTTTTCTCACTAACTACTCACCAGAGGCGCATTATTTTTGGTATACATCATCATCATGGGCTACCATAAAATGGAATTTGATTTCAAGTCTGACGTTTATCTACTTCTTTTTAACGAAATCCGGTCATTTCTATGTTTGACCCATTTTTTAAATGTTCTTTTTTTATTTTTCATTTTCTCGACACGTATATCCAAATAAATGAGACACCCATTTGATTTGTATAAGTGTAGGCTATGGGTAAATTTGACATCGAAAGGCATGTCACAAAAATAATTAAGGATACCTACTGTGCTCAATTTAGGGATGAAAATAAAAAAAGGTCAAGACAAAATAATAAAAACTGAAACTGTATGGAAAATCAGTATGGACAACACATATCCCTTCCCGAAATAAGATTATTTTGATGGTTCCGTTGTACATCCTTAAACCATGTATAGAAATAATGTCCAATTATCAGTATGCATCATATAACATTCGTGGATGTACAGAATCAGTCAGTAAATTATGTAAATAGAAATTAATGAGTTGTGGAATAAGTGTACGCGACACAACCTACAACAATAACAACAATTTAAAAATCTACAACAGAAACAGCCAGCAGCCTTCAATGTGACCAGCGGTCGCTGCTCGCTGTTTTTAATTTGGCCCTGTATAAAAAAAACCATATGATTCAAGCTTAATCCTAAAGTGTCAATGAAAAACCCCATTCTTGACCCCCCCCAAAAAAAAAATATATAATCAAAACAAAAATAAAGAAAAAATGTGTCTATTGGACACAGATGCCCCCGCTAAGTCCCAAACAGGAAGTAGATGTCCAACAGGTCTAAAACTCGTTGAGGACATACAGTTTGTCATATTGAATCATCCTACCAAGTATCAAATTACTCTGATATACAGCTCCTGAGAAGAGCTTGACGGAAATTTTCATATCATGTTCACCTATTTTCACATCGGCCTAAGTCCCAAACAGGAAGTAGATGTCCGACAGGTCTGTAAATCGCTAAGGACAAACAATTTGTCATACTGAACCATCCTACCAACGCAGGTACAAGTATTTGGTAGTCGGTTATAAAAAGACTTACTTTGTCATCCAAGAGTCTAGCAAGAAAAACAAATTTACAGAAGATCAAATAATAGAAATGCTCAACTTTCTAATCGACAACATATTTGTACAGTTTGGTGGACGTGTTTTTCAGCAAACAATAGGTATCCCAATGGGCACAAATTGTGCACCATTGCTTGCCGATTTGTTTCTTCATTCATATGAAGCGGACTTCTTACAATCACGTCTAGACAAAAAGGACCGCAAACTTGCTTTATCCTTCAATCTCACATTTCGTTATATTGATGATGTCCTTTCACTAAACAATCCTCGATTTGGTGACTATTTACATCTCATATATCCGAAGGAACTTGAGATAAAGGACACTACAGATTCTAGGAGGTCTGCTTCATATCTGGATCTATTTCTCGAAATTGACACACAAGGAAGGCTTTGTACAAAGCTCTATGACAAACGTGATGACTTCAACTTTCCAATAGTTAACTTTCCCTTTCTGTGCAGCAACATTCCGTCCGCTCCAGCATATGGAGTTTACGTATCACAATTGATTCGCTATTCCAGAGCATGTGGGGAGTACAACGACTTCCTTGATAGAGCCACACGGCTGACAAGCAAATTGTTAACACAGGGGTACGTTGCTCCCAGGTTGTTGTCATCACTCAAGAAATTTTACGGACGACATCATGTGCTTGTAAACAAATACGGGATTTCTATCTCTCAGATGAGCACAGATGTTGGTTTGACATAGAGTTTTGTAATGTCATCCTTTCCGGATTTGATCAACACTTAATCGATCTTTGGCAACGTGACGGGTGTGCTATAGCAAGCAGGAACTGCTTACTCTTCCGGAGCACCTGAGTTCACTCTCGTTTCGACTTGAGTTCGCGTTGCTGAATGCGGTTTTGTTGTTATGTGTGTTTGTGTTTTATGTTGTTATGTGGTTTGTTTTGTTGTGATGATTTTTGTCTGCCGGTTTTGTCTTTGTCTTTACGGTTTTATGATACTGATTACCCCTTTGGTACACCTTTGCTTCTTTCAAATTATTCTGATATACAGTTTCTATCGAAACAAAACAGATCGATCTTTTTGTCAGTGTAAACGGGAAAAATCGATCTTTATTTGAATCGATTAAAAAAGAACCGGACTTAAAAAGTCCTGCTTTAGACCTAGACTTAAAAAGATCGATCTTTTTTGAATCGATCTTTCTTGTAGTGTAATGTAGTGACCGCAGGGAATGAAATACAACGACCGTATTTTTCGGGTTTGTAAATGCAAACCAGTCTTTTTAAGATCGATTTAAAAAAGATCGATGTATTTTTTTTTTTTTCATGGTGTAAACAGGGTGTAAAATAACAAGAATAAACAAAATTATTTACACACAAAAAAAAGCATCATAAAAATACTCATTGGGAGGGGGTATACAATTGTAAAACGACGAAAAATAAATCATTTTAACGCCATGCGGTCATAGACTAATCGGAGAAGTGGTCTGATAGGTCGATCTCACATAACGGTTTGGTATGGGCGTGTCAATGATATAACGGTTTTTGGAAACACTCTGCATGAACAACAGCTGGTCTTTAAGACAGTTCCGCTTGATATTGGGTCATTATAGAAGGTAAGATATTTCGACTATTTAATAAATTTGCTTTGAAGTTAATTTTAATGAATTATTATCATATGAAAAGAAAGTAACGATCTTTGACAACAATTTAAAAAAAAATACTTCCACAATTGCTGACCTAATTTATAAAAAAAATTAATTTATCAATAACTTAATTAAAAAAAAACAACAACAACAAACATTTCTATTTAAATATATTTTAACATACTGTTATCAAATATTTTGAAAAGTTAGAGATTCTATGACTAGATATTTGAAGAAATTGTTCGTCAGTTTTTACATTGACAAGAAAATCAAATAGATATTCAATATTACATAAACGAAATCTTTTAAGTAACAAGTGTAATAATCAGGTTTATAAAATGCAACCAAACTGTATTTTTGGCGGTTGAAAATCTGTTCTTTTTATTGAACATTACTTTGGCAATTTGAAATTCGAACTTTAATGATACTAATACTTTATTTCTAAATAAGGGTAAAACATGTATCTTATCCAACTTTGAATATTAAATTACAAAATATGAACAAAGAGTTACGGAAAGGGGTACTGCAGATTCATGCGCTACTAATCAATAAGAAAACAGTTCAAATGTTTAATATATATTTTTTTAACGATAAATAAGTTATTTTTTTTAAATGATAAATGAGTTATTTTTAACGATTAATAAATTATTTTTCTCTATCGTTTATTTAAAATATCAAAATATTCTCTTTCAATGTCCAAATATATTCAACATGCGATTTCTAATCCTCTTTCTTGTTTAAATGTTTTGGTATTTGTTTTAATTTTGATAAGGTAAGATTTTGGTAATTGCGGTTTTATGTACATGTAATTGTTAGTTTTTTTAAATCTTAATTCAGTACATACCTTTTTGTATGTTCTGGTCACCGTTTTCTAAATTCCCTTTGAATAAAAAGTCAAACAGATGATTTTCCGCCATGATTCGACATCTAATAAAGGTTTTTGTGCCAAAATCTGACCCAAAATTTCAAAAATCTAAAAATTCGGCGGTTAACTACAGTCCTCTTTGATTGGTTATATTTCAAATTTTAGAAAATGGCACAAAGTCTTCACGGAGACGTGTATGACTTTCAAGAAGACAATACAGAGCTAGGTAGGTAGAATAGTAGATAATTAACATTTGTACATGTATAGATTTGCATATTTTGAATGTATATAATTTGATGTCATTGTTAAATAATATTTTCAAATAATAGGGGCGGACGCAGATATTTCAAAAAGGGGGGGGGGGTATGTGTTCTACAGTCAACTGAGGAAAAAATGCCTTTCACACCAATATCTAAAATATACTCAAAAGTTATAAAATGAAAAAGTAAAAACTAAGTGGGGGAACCGGATTTCACACCCCTCACCTGAACACCCCCCTGGATCTAGGATCTGTGAAACAGTAGGCGCGAAAAATTTTTTTTAAGAACAAATATTTTTAAACATTCATATTAATTTCAAAAATAGACTCTATTAAAATATTTTTCAAAAGTGTTGGCAAAGGCCTCTTTTGACACACACAGCCCGCCCCTCCCGATCTGCCACTGTCTGGGATACACACCTGAAGTTATTTTGAATTAGGAGTTACGTATACATTAGAAATCAATAATTCTGGAAACGTCACACCTAGTTATTACGATTAAATATACACAATATATATATTATATGCACATTGTTTGCATCTGACCTTGCCTTAGATATGCCCCGGGCCTTGTGTGATCAATGCTTTCAGCACTGTGTCTGTCAGTAGGTATTTCTTGGAAATTAGTTACTTGTACTTAACGCTTTTATTTATTTCACATCTTATTATCGTCTATGGATATTAAAAGTCACTACAAAACTTTCAAAGTAGTGTGTTGTTTTCCCCCAAATATGTTTCCATTGAAACCTGTTTCTTCATATTTTTTTAACAAGCTCAGAAATGTATATTAGAATTATACAAAGTTATGACACTGCTCTGCTTGTCGCAAAGCAACCACTAATTATAATCGTACGTTATCCTTTTATATATTTTTTTAATTTCATTTCGTGTACATATTTATTGCCCCCCGCCGCAACGCGTCGGAGGATGTTAGTAATGGTCTCCGTCCGTCCGTCCGTCACGTTTTTTGTGGGTGCAACTCCTCGGACACTACTGAACGGATGCTGCTGAAACTTTACACACTAATAGGGTACAATTAGTAGATAATCATCCGATATTTGAAATTTTCAAAATGGCCGCCGTTTCCATGGAAATTGAAGAAAGGTCGAAATATAGGACATTCAATATTTCAGTTACCTAGGTGCACAGGGTTCTGAAATTTTGTAGGCTGATAGAGCAAAAGGTACACTATGATAATACGAAATAAAATTTTGAAGCGATATTTACGGTTTTCGAGTTATTTACGAATTTGTGATTTTTCAGTCCGAAAAATGGGACTTTGTCAAACGTTTTTGTGGGTGCAACTCCTCGGACACTACTGAATGGATGAGGCTGAAACTTGACACACTGATAGGGTACAATTAGTAGATGATCATCCCATATTTGAAATTTTCATAATGGCCGCCGTTTCCGACCGAAGAAAGGTCAAAATATAGGACATCCAATATCTCGGTTACCTAGGTGCACAGGGTTCTGAAATTTTTTAGGCTGATAGAGCAAAAGATACTCTATAATAATACGAAAAAAAAATTGTAACAATATTTACAGTTTTCGAGTTATTTACGAATTTGTGATTTTCAGTCCAAAAAATGGGACTTTGTCATGTCAAACATTTTTGTGGGTGCAACTCCTCTGATTTTAATGAATGGATGTTGCTGGAACTTTACACACTGATAGGGTACTGTAAGTTGTGATCATCCCATATTTTGACAACCAATTTCAATTGTTTCTCAGAAAAAATATCTCTTGAATTGACATACCACATAACTTTTATGCGGCAGCGGGGGACACATGGCTACGCGTAGCAATTTTGTGTTATATTGAAAAAGAACAATCATGAGCACATAAAACTAGATGTTTCCAAATATTTGATTAGCTAATTTTATTTCAACAGAAATTTGAAATACTGCATGACTTTCTTTTTAAGGCAAACTACAACTGAAGAAATTAAGACCGACCCGTCATAAATATTTTAGTTGTACTATTGTAAAATTTAGACACCTCCATGTTTTCTGTTTTTTTTTATTCATGTATATGTTTTATGTTCTGTAAAGCTATAACCAATGAAGTTTACTGTGTGCTTTAATAAAATTTAATAAAAAATTAAATGTCGCCGTAACTCGTGACTTGGTGTTTGTCGTTACTTTGTTAAAATCAACATTTATTGGCCATTTAGATAAGTCACTAGAAGAGAAATATGGGAAGTTAAAAGATTTCTTTGGATTTAAATGGTGGTCTTTAGTAAAGTCCCCTGGTGGAGATATTGACGTTATTCTTGATGGCGAAAACATCAATAGCTTCTTGAAAGGTAAATGTAAATAATTGTTAAAAAAAGTTTAGACAAAAGTTTTTTTTGTTTTCAATTAAATATGAATTCTTAAAAGGGGTCTTTGTGAATTATATAACGCCAATATCGTAGATTTTTAACATTTCACAGACGT
The DNA here is from genome assembly GCA_963971305.1 of Arcuatula senhousia. NCBI lineage: Eukaryota > Metazoa > Mollusca > Bivalvia > Mytilida > Mytilidae > Arcuatula > Arcuatula senhousia. The sequence goes on from CAXARO010001568.1 coordinate 36,728, forward strand.
ATTTCCTTGTGTACACTAAAAATAATAGAGACCACGCATATCAACACTCAACCTCCTAAAACAGAGAGAAGATGATCGACCGACCAGGAAATGAGAAGCATACACCAAAATAAAACTAAAAGTGCTAAAAAGAAAATATACACCTTAATAAATTCTTCACAAGATTCCGAAAAAATCTGTCACACAATTTCCCTGCTTTTGACCATGTCGACTCAGAAGGCATTCCGATCTAGAAAGGTAGGGTGTTGCGCAGGGGAGGATCCAGAAGGGGCCAGGGGGGCCTGTGTAATAGAATGTAAATTGTATCCGCTGTTTTACCAGTAAGTAGAAACCAATTACATGGTTCAAAAGTTGACAGACCGACAGACTCTTTCTTGAGTAAAATAAAAATAATGTAAAGATGAAGATCTTCTCACAGGTGTAACTTGGTGTAAATCTAAAGTACCATAAAGCAAGCAGTACCTTTTGACCATGCCTAGAGACGATAAATATACGAAAAGAACTTATTTTTCTTCTAACAAAGTTCTGTAGATTTTAACATTTTCAATTATATGCATGAAAGCGACATGTCAATGCGATTTGTATTGGATTTGTGAGATATATTAAATCAATAAGAACCGTTACTTCATACCCATATCCAAAAGGGGGAATCTAGGGGTTTGGACGACCCCCTGGTCTATTAATTCAAAAAATGTGACGGGGCTTACTGAAAAATGTTTTTCACAACGTTGTTTATATAAAATCAAAGTAAAGGTGAAAAAAAAATCATTGCAACTATACATAACAAATATGAATGTTCCACCATAACTCCCTCACATAAGCATACCTGGGTCTTGAAATTGATATCTACTGATGTTCTTGTATTAACTGCATAACATATGTAAATGGTAAACCATAACTTCCACACATAAAACAGACTTCAGAAAAGCGTTTAGTGGAAATTGCCAAGATTTATAATGTTTAAACTGTTCGTAAAAAATCTACAATTAATGTTTTTTTTTTTGTTCACAGAACACCCAAGGTCATCGCCATTTACCTTTGGGAGCGTGGTTGGTGCTTGTAAAAGTAATCATAAATTTGTTCAGGTATATATTTGTTAAGTTTTATATCAGTGAACTGTTTGACTCTGCAACTCTATAGTCAGTCTACGGAACAGAGAATATATATTGTCTTGGTCTATTCTATATCGTGTATCGTTGTAACCATAGACCCTTCAAAGTTAAAAGAATCATTAGAGACATTGTGCTAAAAGTTGTAATTCCAAAATAGCGGATTGCTAAAGTATGACAAGTACATGTACGTTAAAATGATGTGCTACATTTAACATAAATATTTTTCCCTTTTTTAAACAGTAAAGAAATATCTTCTTTGGCAGCAAATCAAAAAAATTTTTTTGAAAACTCTTCAGCCCTCCAAATCGATTCCTAGTTCGTCGGACGTTAAAATAACAAAGTGCAGCGCGCAAAATCTGTTTTGATTTTTTAATTTTTTTATAGGAAAAGGGATTTTACTTGGCCAGCGGTATCTTTTTTTTTTAAGTTTAAGGGGAAAAATATTAAAATCTACTTCAGTTAAAATCAGAACTATAAAGTTACTATTATTATTCACTTTCGTCATTTTTTTTAATTGCTATTTCTTTATGTTAGTTGTGTCGTGTACACCTATTCCAGATCTCCATGATTATCCTAAATACATGAAATAACGTTTGCTAAACATGTTTTGATGTTTAATAGCTGCAATTATTGACAAATTATAGTTTTACACATGATAAGTGATATACATGATGATTTTGTGTCAATTTACTATTAAAAACATGCAGTGCTAAAAAAATGTTTTAATACAATTTATGACACCGAGGCGGGTATATCCCGAAAAGACCCGGGTATTTTTATCTCATATTGAAAAAAAAAATTCTTGCCGACAATATCGGACACAGAAAATCCGACGATCTATGAATCGATTTGGAATGGTTTTATCTGAACATTAAAATAACTATATTTGAGAGTTCATAGCTTTGAATTAAATAAATATATATATGCAATGCTCATTGCATGATAATGATATGTTTTTACGCAACATCTGCTACACTTGTCTTAGCGATCTTTGAAATTAACCTTTTTTTAAATTGTACAAAATTCATTACTAGTGTTAAGTCCTAAAATATTTACTTATAAAAATGCGTATAATTTATCACTTGCATTTCATCAATCTTACTTTCCCCCTTTTCTCACATTTTTGTAATATTTATCATATGTTGTAATCATTAATAAATCATTATCTATTGAAATTGGTTTCTTTTTTTTTCTCTTTTGAAATATGTAAAAGACCGACCATTTTATCGGAAGGGGGGGGGCTTATATTTTGAAAACAGAATGCAAGAAAAAATATTCTGTAGAACTATTTCTACGACGCCTTGAAAATAAATGATTAAGACCAAACCGAAATACCAAGCCCACCTTCAAGCTAAATGGTCCGTCTCTTAATTTTTTTCTATTTTTATTTTCTAAATTATTATATATTTGTGCTGCATTTTCTGTGAAACGAAGATTTACTTAATGGCAAAGTCATTAAAGTAGCTTGTGCATAAATTATGTTCTATAATAACTTCTTGAAGAGTCTTTATGAGTCTTCTGATACAAATTATTAAATGATCAGAGACAAGCCGCTTTACAGTTTACCTTAGAGACTAATCATTATACAAATAAGATAAAAGGTAGCCAGTTAATTACACAGAGACAGAAAAGATTAAGACAATTTAAGACTGCAAATGTGACGAGTATTCCAGAAAAAGAATTTTTCATGGGGAGGGTTAAATTAAGTTTAAACAAATACGATTTGAAAATATCAAATAGGAGCTTATTTCAAATTAAAATCTTTTTAACCAACAACTTTTATTTACGAGTTGCAGATTTTTAGTATCCACGATAGACTCTTTTTCTCAAATCAGACAATTGTAAAAAAATCTTCTTAATATGAGAAAAGTAATAAAAATGTAACAAACATCAATCATACTGTATCATATAATGCTATATTTTTATTCCAAGCAAAATTAAAAACGAATTAATCATTTTGCAGTTCACAGGAACAACAGGCAAGAAAATCTTTTTTTCTCTTTTGGATTTTCAACGATACACAAGCAGCTTCAGTAAATTGTTCCCAACCGAAATTAACACAGATATATTTTGTAGAACTCTAATCAACGAACTAGATAAGGTGAGTAGTCTTTTTTTGGTTTTTTTGTGTGTGTTTTTTTTTTATAGAAAGCAAAACTTTCGTACATTGTTTTCTGAATTCTTCCCTTTTGATCATTTATTGATATTTAATATTTTTTAACGATTTAGGGACCGACCATTTAACTTTAAATTAATCTAAATCCAATTAAAGAAATTAATATACTGTTACATCGTGATTAAGAACTAATAGGAGACCCGTCATTAATATTTGTGGTTGTGGTATACCACATTAAGTATTTCAAAATTAACTTAGTATGGTTTATTGTGTGCATTTATAAAATGAAATTATTTAATGAAAAAAAAACAGCATGTGTATAGTACACTTCTCCTGAAGGCGGAGCCCGAGATTTTATCCCCTGAGAGATAATAATCTTTTTATGCTGTTGTGCTGTTTATCTCATATGTAATCAAGAAATACACGTACTATATAGAAAACATGTGATATCGTTGAACATAGTCAAGTTTCAGTAATCAAAATTTTTTATGATGTTTACATCATCATGTAAAATTACTATCAATTGAAAGTGTTTCAAGAAGTTGTAACCTCATCTCTTATTTTCATCCGATCCTAAAGAAAATTATGCTCTGAGCGTCATTGTACGTGCAATCGGTGAGCAACCTTTTGCAATTAATCTGTAGACAAAAAAATTTTCGATGATTATGGGATTTCTAAGATCTCGGAAAATAAATTTAATATTTTAATGGCTCGGCGAGTCTCGCCATTAAATATTCAAATTTATTTCCCATAATGTTAGAAATTCCATAATCAACTCGCTTTGAAGAATCTGTTTTTCATTGGTCCGATCTTATTTTCCACTTAGCTGTCAGCTTGTCAAACATGGAATCTAATATCAACAACAGTATATCAGCATAAGTGCCATTGTAGCATTTCAACAACCTATTATTATATTAAATCATAACAAAGTTATGCTACGACTGTAAAGAAGCAAAGGTGTACCAAAGGGGTAAAGCTTGGCAATGTCCAAATACTTCAAAGCGCCAATTAAACACTATATAAATATGAAGACCATCTGATGATAAAACAAAGATGACGAACTGGAACCTAAATAAATACTAAAGCTAAGATCAACCCATGCCTGAAGTAGGATGTCTCACAAAGATTATAAGTTTTTAAAGAAACATCAAAAAAGTTTTTTATACAGCTTAACATGTTAAGATCAGCTGGATGGAATCGATTAACAGTTTTAAAAATAATAAATTGTTGATATAGTAATTTATACATTTTTTGAAATAATAAATTGTAGATATGGTATTTTATTTAAGTTTCTCACAAACATATATATTTAAATGTTTATTTAAAAATAAAAATTGAAAGATTGATTGATTTATTGAAATAAAAAGGCACAAAAATAAACAATAGTTAATACAAAGAACAAAAGCTGGGTGAATCAGTACAATTTTAATTAAGATACTTTGATGGCGTAGAAAACCAAAAGTGTCGAATATGAATTATTTGTGAAATAATGTCTGCAAATTACATCACTTTTAAACAATCCATTTTAGGATCAAGACGACGTTGTTGGCTCAGAGAGAATAGACCACGAGTCTCAGTTTTTAGATAATCAGGTAACATTCTCCTTTTACGTAAAACCGTAACGAATTTGTTAATTCCAACTCACTATAATATCTGAAGACGTCTTTAAACAACAAAATACTTTATCCTCGCATTACGTCAAAAATAAAGAGATTCAGGTAAGGGTTGTAGGATATTCTGCAACACTTTTTGCATAACACCAAATGTCATATATTTCATTACCTGTCACGTTTGGGGGTTGCAATACACATGATACATAGGTGAAAATTCCCAGCCATTCAACAAAAGGGTGAATGGGCACAGAAGTGACCTTACGAAAAAGCCATTCTTGCCCTGAGTCAACATTTCTTATCGCAGGGCCAGTACAGTTTTCAGTATTATTTCTTGTAAATTTTCATTCTTTGATTATTTACAATTTTTGCTTTTTCGTCTGTCCTGGTACCATTGTTTCTTTAAGCCTTTTCACTATGTGTTTAGGTTGGTTTGAGCTTTCAATAAAGCTTTATTATGTGCTTTAATTTATTTTAATCATATTGCTTCAAGATTTTACTTTCCAGACATTATATTTTATTGTATTTTGTTCAGTTTTATTATTTTTCATGTTGAGGATTAATTTCGAGGTTCAAGCATAAAGTTCATGATTTTAGATATTATACGTCACAGATCTTGATTACGTATTTTATTATCATCATATCAGATTACAAACGCTGATGAAGCTAGTCGGTCCAGCTAAAAATCAGCAAATTTGATTATTAATTATTGTCTTTTGACTAATTATTATTATTTTATTTTAACATCATATTTGATGTTGTGCACCATTTTAGAAATTTTTTATCATTTTTGTTTGCACAGTATCATTAACTGTTTTGTTTTCGATCCAACATCCCATCCCGTAGGTTGATACGTTGGATGAGCTTTGATAATCATATTGATATCGCTTGTTTGTAACAAGAAATCTTAAAAAAAAAACCAATTGAAGTAAGTTTAGTATAAAGAATATATATAACAAGCATTCCGAGAGTATTGCAAAACAATACATACATGTAGTCCCCTACTGGCCTCATATTTCAGTCACTGGTAACAATTTATCAAGCAAATAAATACCTAAACTTGATCAGTTTATTATCTACAAGGAACAATAAAAAAGTGAAGAAAATAAAATTGCAATGGATTTTCAAACTTCAAAGGGCCATAACTCCCATTAAATTTGTGGACCGGCACAAAACTCAAACTTTATCTGTAATAATCATGGTAAAATCACATACCAAAAATCAGTTCATTATCTATAAGCGTTTAGAAAAAAAGTGCAGAAAACTGAGGCGTGACAGACGGACAGACGGACAGACAGACGAACAGAGCGCAAACTGATATTTTAGTGAATTTTCAAAGTTCAAAGATCCATAACTCTCATAACAATTTGTGGACCGGCATGAAACTCAAACTTGATCTGTAACTCATCATGGTAAACTCACATACCAAAAATCAGTTCATTATCTATACTATGAGTGTTTAGAAAAAAGGTGCAGAAAACTGAAATTTTAGTGAATTTTCAAAGTTCAAAGGGCCATAACTCCCATTAAAATTTGTGGACTGGCACGAAACTCAAAATTGATCTGTAACTCATTAAGGTAAATTCACATACCAAAAATCAATTCATTATCTATAAGCGTTTAGAAAAAAAAGTTCGGAAAAACTGAGGCGTGACAGACGGACAGACGGAGAGAGCGCAAACCTATAGTCCCCGTCTTTGAGATCAATTATAATCATTGTTTAAATGGTTTCCAGGTAGCCATTATGGACGAAGAAATTGAAAGTGAAGAAATTGACGTCAACGATGAACCCAAAAGGACAGCTGACCAGGTATCACTTTGCCTACCCGCCGGTAAAAATCGACTTTCAAGATCGGGTTTTCTGCACATGTCCACCAACTCAATCGTCAGAAATAAAAATTGCAACGAAGTTCCAGACAATTAATTTTGCTACGTTTCGCATATAAGAGACCAATCGGAGGAGATCTACCCCCCCCCCAAAAAAAAACCTCGTTAAAGCTTACGAACTTTACACCTTACTGACAGCTTTAAGCTTCAGATAGATTTTAATATTACAAAGAGAAAAACTTTTAGAAAGGGCGTCAAAGCCCCTCATTAAACGACTCAGTCGTTGGTTCGATGAATAATACGCCGTGCACTCTCAGATTATACATTTTGTTTAATTTTAGGGAAATTAATCAGATCTTGTTTTTTTAATACTGATAGAGAAAAAAAGTAATAACGTTTAATAAAAATGAAATTATTTAAATAGTGTTTAATGATTTTTAATAATATATTTAATAAAATAGGAGATGAATGATGGGAATAAAGAAGGTAACGACCAGGTAAATAATAGTAATTTGTATTATTCATATTTGAAAAGTATAGATTCAAAGGTGTTCAAGATGGCATAACCTTTCGTTACAAAAATAATTATTGACTGACGGGATTAGTCTTCTTCTGTTTATGTAACTTTTTCCTTATGAAATTTTGTCCCAATAAGAATAGCGATCAATAAAATGTAATAGATACGTCATACTGCACTCAACGATGAATGAATTAAAAATGAAGGCAACTCAACCTTGCGTACATAAGCCTTATAATAAATCTTATGATGGAAGTCTTGAAAATAAATGTTCGCAAAATTATATAGTATAAACAAATATATATATACATACATTTCTAATATAATTTCAGGACTCAGTATCAAGATTTAATGGACTATTAAAAGGGTGTGCGTCGAAGCTGGTGGGGAAGAACATTCAAAACATCAATCAATTAAAATTAGCCTCAGTTAATAATGCTGTAAGACCAATCAATCAGGCCCATATTAACAACCTATTGAAGCAGGTTGAGGCAAACTATTTGAACAATAAAGTGATAGAATTTCAACCAGCCGTAGGGATTAAACATGACGAAGATCAAATAGAAGTTATTGACGGGAACCACACCCTAACTGTCATGAAGATCTTACACCAGAAATATCCCGACGAGGACAAGTTTAAATTTAGGTAAACAAGTTTGTATAATTTTGTTATCAAACGAACATACTTAAAATAAACACGCCATTAGGAATAAAGGAAATAACAAAACTACCGAACTTGAATGATCAATCTCATTGTCCAGACAAAAATCGTTTATGAAAAAAATAATGAATCTAATGTTTTGGCCGGAAAAGTTAATGAGAAAATATAAATAAATAATACAGATAATTTTGATAAAAAATATTTTGTGCGCCCATAGGGAAAATGTTTTGGCCAGAACATAAAACCTGGCCACTTTTAGACCGGAGAGAAAATTTGAACAGTTTACAAACAATACGTTACATATATTTTTTCTGTCAATAAACCACTTTACAGATTATCCAGAACGAAAACAAACAAATAAATAAACACAATTAACCTAAAATTCAGTAGTTTTATAATTAAATAATGACAGAGACAGGTTGATAATAAGATAGCATATCTAGTCTGTATTATGACCTGAAATGCACTCTACACACAGCATGTAGCTGGGTCAGCCACTTTCAGTTGTCAAATACATCACCGTTTATCAGATGTATAATAATTTTCTTATTATTTCAACACTGAGAGCTTAGACATGACAGTAATCAAAATTCCGTCAAGATATAATAATCCATAAATATTAGTTTATTTTAATGGTTTAAACATACAGAACTCAGACGTAAATGCAAAGATAAACAGCAATAACCTTAATAGAAAGAGTATTATAAATACTTGGTCAAAATCTATTTCATTTGCACAAAATGTGCAACATATATTGAATATTCCACACACAAAAAAACAACAACAAAATCTTACCAAAGATCAAGATATTTTGTATTATCTATTTCAGGGATGTCATTCTGTATGAAAAATTAACATCCAGTGAAATTTTTACTCTTGGGTTGCTTCATAATGAAGCAAATCAATCAAAAGAAACAACTCCCTTTGAGAAAATAAAAATTATGAGAAGTTTGCTAGCAAATAAGTTTGATGGGAAATACTGTCAGGAATACCAACAACACATATACTGCGTGTTTAATGCAGTGGTAAGGTTTTTTATTAATATTAGCAAAATCACCATTTGTCAATTCAAAAACTGTAATGATTTCTTGAAAGTCGAAGAAATAATTATTTTAGGTCAGTGTACTAAAGTGTATTTTCAACGTAAAACATTTCGCTTAAAATTAATTCTAATATCTTTTGTTTTATATTTACATGCTTTGTTTTGTCATTTCGATCTTTAAGGCCTTTTAAATTGCCTCATTAACTAAGTTCTTTTAAAATAAACATAAGGCTTGATCTTAAGTGTGATGAGAAGAAACTACAATGTACAATTACTTACAAGAAGGGCCTAATTGATAGGAATGCTTAAAACTAATTGTGGTTCATTGACAGGAATAGCAGTTGCAATAAATGCATCAAAATATTTTTTTTTAAAATAACAGTGCAACGAGGATAAAAAGCTGGAAAGAAAGAAGAAGAATAATTTACAACACCTTATCCGGCTAAGCACGATGGACAAAGACTGTTGGGATATCGTTGAAAAAATCCAAACCAAATATCCCAGCTACTCTGTATTTTTTTACACAAAGCTTTCGAGTGTAAATGTAACATCAGGGAAGGTAGTGCTGAATAAAATTTTAAACGGGTCAAAGTTGTCATCCATTGAATCTCTGATAAAAGAGGAACCACTTGCTAAAGAGGGAGATTCTCTGGTTCTTCAGAGAATAAGAGAACAAAAGGTAAAAACTCAATGTTTAAACAATTATTTTTTCTTTCATCTCTTTGATTACTAGCCTTCATCATTCTTATTAAAGTCTGTGATAATCGTGACCGAACTGCACTTAATTCCAATGATATTTTAATAAAACATGTAATTATCATATACCTTTATTGTATACTTAATAGTATACTATTTCTACTATATGAATTCTGTATTAAAATAACTCATTTATACATTTTATTGCATGAAATGAATTGATTAATTCAAATGTGTAATTATGCTTGGAGGAATAAATGGCGTGTACATATTGAGCATGTCTAAGCACTATACAACCTTTAAATAAATTAATTGTAACAATGCATCAACTTATTAAGTAAAAAGTTATAATATACGGGGTTTTTTCCTTGTCATAACAGTGAACATATGAATTTACATCAAATATTTAATACATATATAAACGCAGTCCAAAGTACATATAAAGGTCGGGAAAATTGAAATATCATATTCAAACTGACATGTTGATAATTTTAAATGTACAGAATACAATTCGAAACGGGTATAAAACAGTGAGTCTGGTTATGCTGCATATGCATATTTCAAGGAAGAAGCTCTTGACAGCTACATTTGAAACTTAACAATGGAAGATCAAAAACCAAAATAATTGAAAGAAAAATGTTAAAAACTAAAAAGTTTGAAAACTGAATAAAAATGACAACGAAGTTCCAGACAATAAATTTTGCTACGCCTGTCGCGCGTTTTGTCGATCAAAGACTTATCAGAGGCGCTCTACCAAAAATATTGAAAAAACAAACACTATATGATTACAAAGAGCATGAAACAATTAAACCAAAAATACACAAGAAGTGAAAGATCACATTCCTGTGTTTTGTGAACTCTCAATTTGGTGAATCGCATAGCCTTCAAGAAATCCCTATAATATTTAACAGAATTTTGTACATTTCAGAGACAAACAAAAGTTAAGAATCTAAGGAATGCACCATTAAAAAGCACAGATCCCGTTGCACAGGTATGAATGTTAAAACAACATTAAAAATTGGTGACCAAAACATTGATAATTAGAAACTTATACAAGAAAGCACCAAAGTTACATGGAACTTATATTTTGTTTTGTAATTTTCTTGTTCATATTATTTACTAGTACCTGTTTATTTATTAAAAAAATCATTCCTTTTATTTAAGTATAGATAAATGTATAGGAACAACTTTAATGCCAAATGATTTGTTTCAAAGAATGGTAGCACAATACAAAGATTAAAAAAAATCTACATTTTGTTATACTATTAGTAACCCTTTTTCTTGGGTGATAATAATTGAAAATCAAAACTAATGCAAATGTATAATTCAGCTGTCATGAAGGTTTGATATTTTTGTTCTATTAACAGCTGACTGTTGGTCTATCAAGTTTAATTAACAAGATGTGGAAATATGTGTTCTGTAAACAAGGGGCCTCGTCCTTTTTAGTAAGAAACTAAGAGAGAACAATAAAATATTTCACTCCACGGCCGTATATTATTTTCACTTTTCTACAGAGGAGCGTTCTCCTACAAATTGATCTGAATAAAACTATTCTTTATCTCAGTTGTAACGTTTATTGTATAATTGTAAAGTCTAGTTGCGTTTGGAAAATACACCGCGAGTAGAGTAGGCTTACATTTAATGTTAGTACTGGAACTTGTTTTATTATCTATAAAAATAATTATTTTTATAAATCTTTGATGCTTTAAGTGCTGCTATGATAAAAATCTAATAACATTTTTGGAATACAGTTCCTCTATCTTAGGGTATCTTATTTGTGAGATTCAATTTCGTGGTGATCAGAGTAAAGCATCTTTGTATTGTGCTAAGATGAATAAACAGCTTTTTTTTATTTTGTATATATTCTACATTTTTTAATGATTAAACCAAAAGGAATTCTTTTTAGATTAAAATAAAATTTGGTTTTTTTTATTAAATCGCGTTCAAACATAGGAGCAAAAGGAGGAAATAAGGCTGTTAAAAGAAAAGGCGGCGCTCGACCAAAATATTATTAAAGATTTAATGTCAGAAAAAAAAGTAAGTAAATTTAAATACTACAATTTAATTACTCTCATGGTTTTATTCCTATCTAAATTGTAAACTACTGCTGACTACATTCCTGATGATTGATTTCCCCTCTGTTGTGACTTAAATCATATTATGAAGGTCCCACACAAATTTTTGATTATTGACATGATTACTTACTAACTGACTGATTAGCTATGAATGTTCAATATTAGAATTGTTCCCCATTAAAGCCGGGTCACTGACCACGAACCAATCAGCTTCAAAATGAATATAACACTTTGGAATAACATTCTGCACGCTCGACTTTAAATGAACTACATTGTCAACCAATAGTAGTAATTTTATGAGTGAATCAGGTTTGTGATTGGACAATTTTAGATAGTAGCTAGCGACAGGATTTTTATGACGTGACATTTAAAAAAGTGTAGTAAAACTTTTAACGTGCTTATGTATTTCAATTGTTATAAAAAATAGAATGGGGAAGGTATATTGCACCACCCTTACATCATGTTTTAGGTATTGAACAATTTCAATATGAAATATGTCTGAAATATCAAAACGTCCGCAGAAGTTGACTTGAGAGCAAAAGAAATACCCTCATATATAACTATAAAAAAAGTTTATTTAAATGGCTTTAGAGTTTATATCAACATGTGCATCAATTCTTAACTTTCAATTTATTGAGGGTTTAGTTTGCTTATGATCTTTTATTTTCGATCAGCACTTAATTTCTACTGCTTTTATGTCTTTTTTTCATTTTTCAGGACATCAAAAAAGAGTTTTTGGCGCTTCAAAAAAAATTTGAAAACATTGAAAATGAAAATAAGGTAGTACTTAATTAACTTGTCCTGATATTTAACTTATCCCAATACTTGATTTAGCCTGACATTTCAAAATCGCTGATACATGTAAAAGCTGCAAATTAAAATATCAAATCTATACTATTTAAAACGGTACACAAATATATATTGCAGGCGTAGATACAAGATAGGAAAATTAATTTTAATTTATTCAAACCCTGGTCAGGCTCTTTGAAAACCGTTATTTTGATATAATATTATTATAAATATAGCAGTTAAGTGAAGAATTCAGATGTTGATGCTCACACAGGGTTATGTTGCTCCTCGGTTGCTGTCTTCACTCAAGAAATTTTACGGAAGACATCATGCACTTATAGACAAATATGGGATTTCGATCTCTCAGATGAGTGCAGATGTTGGTTTGTCATAGGGTGTTGTTTTGTCTTCCTTTAATGGATTTGACGCACTGAATGGACTTTTGGCAACGCGACGGGTGTGCTATAGCAAGCAGGAACTGCTTGCTCTTCCGGAGCACCTGAGTTCACTCTTGTTTCGACTGGAGTTCGCGTTGTTAAAGGAATATCTCATCCTGACTTTTATAGCAATGTAGTTTATAAAGCACAAAAATTCAAAAACAAACTTATGGAAATTAAAAACTGGCTTAAAAACCTTTTGAAAAAAGGATACGAATTCAATGTTTTAGTAAAATCTTTGCATTTGGTATGTTTTGGCAGAAATATTGATAGCTTGATAGTAACTTTAAAACGTTAAATTTTCACTTTGTATCCACTGTATTATTTATAAGCACCACAGCGATCAAGTATGTCGGTTCTGTATGGTGATACAACTCTTAATCATTCATTGTTTTGACGTGGGGTGTCGGATTTAGAACTGATGTATTTGATTCTTTTACATCAATCGATAAATGTTTCTTAGCTAGTTGTCAGTAACTTCGAGTGTTCTCAAGAGAGTTCCTCCTTGTCTTGTTGTTTTCGTACAGTATTTTGTCTTAGGTTCTCTCTTGTTGAATTGAACTTTTGTCGATTGAGTTTTACAGTGTGTTTTATATGTAGCTTTGTGCAAGCTTATCAATAGGGGGAAGGTTGGAACCAAAAAACTAGTTTAACCCCGCCACATTTTATATGTGCCTGTCCTAAGCCAGGAAACTTTGCCAAAGCCTTTGTTTGTCCTTGTCATTCTATGTTAACTGTTTTATGTCAAGAATTGAGTCTTTCGTTGATGATTTAGGGATTGGTTTTGATACTTTTGTATTGTATAATAAGTCTTGGGCCAATGCAAGACGGTAAGCAGTGACCTATGGTCATGTTGAAGACTGCTTGCTGTTTTCCGTTGTGATTTTTTGAATTGCTGTTTGTTTATGTTTGTTGTGTCGCGTACACTTATTCCACATCTCATTATCGTATATTGTTGATTGATATTCAGTTGTTTTGTGTTTCCATGTTTTACATGTGGTCTGTTTTTTGTCCCGTTCTTGTTTGTGTTTACTGGTTTAGTCTCTGCCCTTTCGGACTTTTGACATTCGGATACCCCATTGGTACCTCTGCTTCTTTTATTACTTATGTTTTATAGCTGCTTGAGAGAGAAAATGCTGATCTACAAACAAGAGCATTGAAATTAGAGAAAAAAATAGAGGTATCTTTTATAATTGAAACATCTTTTACAATTCTTATTTTTTGTTTTATGGTATGACTTGAAATAATTCTATTTTTTAAAGTTCAGTTTAAAGGCCAAAAAGAAATTATAATTTGAATTTAATTGCAATTAAGTTATGTTTAAAAAAAACTAACTCCAAAGAATAAGTTGGAGTATTAAAGTTGTGTATTTAGTTTAAAAAATCATTGATGATGGATCTTTTTCTATTTCATTTAAATAAGGGGCTAGAAAGACAAAAATGCCAACAGACTATGGAAGAAGACATTAATACATATATAGAAGAACAGGAAGAAAATGTAGAGGTAAAGTAATTTATTAATATTGAAACAGAAACTGCTGACTCTTACGGGGCACCCGTGTTCAATCTTGTTACATCTTAAGTTCGCGTTGTTGATTTCCGTTCGTTGTTGAGTTGTTGATTTCCGTTCGATTGATTTGTGTTTTGTGTTTCTTCGTGCTGCTCTCGTTCGTGTTTGCCGGTTTCGGTGTTGCCCATTTGGACTTTTGAAACTCGAATGCCCAATTGGTGCCTCTTTGCTTGCTTCATATTGAAATAAGTGCCCCCATAAGTGTTATGCATAACATATAAATTTCTATATACATAATCACATGAAACATGTTTATTCAGTCAACTGTAATTATCATAAAAATTATGTTATGGGTTAAAATGAAGATGCATCAAACGGTTTACTTCGAAAAGAGAAAAGCAAATTCGGGAGACATGAAATCATCACCGTAAAAGAAAACACAAACAAAAATACACACAACAACCAAACCGCAATAATCAACATGAGTTCAAGACGATCCCAAACTTGGATGCTTCGAAAAAGTAAGCTGTTCCCACTTGCTTCAACAAACCATTTGAGAGATAGAAATTCCGTATTTATCTACAAGCACATGTTGTCTAGTGAGAAATTTTCTAAGAGACGACAACAACCTAAGTGCAAAGTTAACTAGTGTTAACAACTTGACTGTCGACAGTGACGCTCTATCAAAGAAGTAAAAACAAATCTGCCACAGGGGTCAGTTGTGATACGTAAACTCCATATACTTATACTAAAGCGAACAACATATTGCTTCACAAAAAGGAAAGTTAACTACATGTATTGGAAAGATAATGTCATCACGTTAGTCATAGAGATTTGTACAAAGACTTCATAGTATGTGTCAATTTCGAGATGAAAATCGAATTATTTAGCGGACCTCCCTCCTAGATTCAAAGTTAAAGCATTAAATGCATGTACATACATGTATATTTAGTATCTTTAAAATAATAATCTGTAACTACTTTTTGAATATTTTTCTTATATAAAATCAATATTAACCGATCAGTGAGTATATTAACAATAGGCTAAACCAGAATTGCTAGCTTTTAGGCCTCATTTGGATGAAATATTAATGCTCATATAGCATGTATTGTTGATATACTTTGTTGTATTATTATTTTGTAGATCGAACATTCTGTGGCTAAAAGACAAAGAACTGTCAAAGACTATTCAG
The DNA here is from genome assembly GCA_963971305.1 of Arcuatula senhousia. Taxonomy (NCBI): domain Eukaryota; kingdom Metazoa; phylum Mollusca; class Bivalvia; order Mytilida; family Mytilidae; genus Arcuatula; species Arcuatula senhousia. The sequence continues at coordinate 52,311 of CAXARO010001568.1, forward strand.
AGGTATTTATGTTAAATACAGGTTACTTATATATCTTTACCTGTCTTAACCTTTTAATTTTGTTTTTTTTTTAAGTAGAGGTTCCAATGTAGTATCCGAATGTCAAAATTCCGAACTGCCATGGACAAAACCACCGGATTTAATGACTATCAATTGAAGTCTGTTTATGGTCCGCGGTGTAAAATACAATACGATCAGTGTGCCGAATTTGCTTCGTTTTCAAATAAAACATATGTAGAAAGTACACCATGCCATGGGGGGGCATTACACGTCACTTACATCTGGTCATAAAAATGTGAAAGTGAAACCAAAATATCCATGGATTTAATGCAAAATTCAGTGTGAATCTACTTCATGATTCTAATTTTTATAGCTTTTATAGTGATTTACAAATTATTATGGAATGAATGTCATTATATTTTTCAAATTGAAATCAGGTCATTCGTCATAATTTAACTGTAGGAACAAAATAAAAGATTTTCAACAAATCAAATAAAGGTAATAACAAAACTACCTAACTTGAATGATCAATATCATAGTCCAGAGAGAAAATGACAAAAAAAAAACGAATCAGTCTTACCAGAGAATTGATGGATTGCAAAGGTCCTGACTTGGTACAGGCATTTCAAACGAAATGGTGGGTTAAACCAGGTTTTATGGCGCCAAACCTCCCTCCAAAGAATGTGATCATTTGCATATTATTATGCATGTATATCAATGATTACATTATATATAAGGTTATGTATAATTGTGCTTCTTAAACTCCATTTTTAAGATACATTATATATGCAAAAAAAATCATAGTATCATGACGTGGAGTCAAAAAGACTTGGCATATATTTTTTTTTCTAAGACAAAGAACGCTATTTAATATTTTGTAGATGCTAAAGTTTGACAATAAATGCCACGAAAAAAAGGAAAAGACTTCACTTCAAAAGACTCTCGAGGTAAGTTAAAAAAAAATAATTATAACTTAAATCCTTTTAAAGTTTATAGACATGTTGATTTTATTAACTAGCTTTATTTTTGTTCGGTATTGTTTTAGGTGATTAAGGATGAAAAAAGAAACACAAACAGAGATGGCTGTCAAACTGATAATCAAACGGTAAATAGAAAAATAATATTTGCTTTACAAAATATACTTATTTAATATCAAGGTTCCCGAAATAAATGTTTTAAATTCATTATATGATGATTTGTCATGATCTGCATTATCATAAAAAATATTTTAAATACTTATAATCATAGCATACAACATTCGTATCAAAATATATATGTTCAAGTTAAAAAAAATGTGAATGATTATGCATTTATTTTAAAACATTGTTTTGGTAGACTAAATCATCAAATTTTGCAAAGAAACCGATATTGGACATGGTGCTCATTTCGGAAACAGAAGAGGTATGATTAATGCCACATTTATCATGCAATGAAATAAAATGACACATTGAGAAATAATCACTAAGGGAGCAATTATTATTTGACTTTTATCAGAGGGGACTATGATGATTTTATCTGTCCTGCTTTTTTTTTATTTTCGAAAAAAGCCGACCCTTGCTTTTTTTATTTTTACAGCTACTATAAAAAAATTTTTAGCCAAAAATACCATGATTGGTTCATGTATCAATTTGCATGGTAAGTTTGATTGATCTGTATTTCAACTAACTGTCGCGATTAAAAAAAAGAGATAATTGTTCAAATTAAGAATGTGAATTTGAAGTGTACAGAAACTTTTTACCGAAATATAGTGTTATTTTTGTCTGAAAATTTCAATGATTTTATAAAACCTCATTACTCTTACAGAATGGAGAACTACCCTTTTCCGTTGGACTAAACAAAAGAAAGACAGCGGCGACAGAGGTATTTGAACTGCTAAGTCCGTAGAAACAATTTGATATTTGTACTTAAGCACATGTACAATGAACGATTGCAAAAAGAAGTCTTGATTATTATCATTTCCGAAATGAATCAGATCACATACATTCAAACTTGGACATGTTTTTAGACCCGATATATTCAAGCATGCATACAATGAACGGATCATATAAATTTACAACTTTAAATTGATTATCAAACTGATGTAGCAACAAAATACTACTTGGAGTTTGATCTTGATATGTCTTTTTATACCCCACGCAACGAAATTGCGAATGGTATGACGTTTTTGACTGGTCCGTCCGTTAGTCCGTTAGTCAGTCAGTCCGTGAACAATTTTTTTGTTACAGACATCTCAGCTATTATTAATCGTAGGCTTTTGATTTTTTTGCATGTAGCTTCAGATGGGGTCCCATATGGCAGGCTACATTTTCAGGTGTGTCAAAGATCTACCTACTGTTTAAAGAGCTGACTTAAGACTTTTTTCACTAAATTTTCAAAGTTGAAAATTTTATTCACAGATTTCACAGCAACTATAAATTTTAGACTTTTGATATTTGGTTTGTAGCTTCAGGTAGGGGTCCCATATGGTGGGATACATTTTCAGGTCTGTCGATCATCTAATTCCTGTTAAACAAGCCAACTTAGACCTTATTCACTCAATTTTCAAGGTTGATAATTTTCGTAACAGATTTCTCAGCAACTTTAAACTGTATTTATTTGATATTTGGTATATAGCTTCAGGTACGGGTCCAATATGGTGGGATGCATTTTCAAATGTGTCGATGCTCTAATTAATGTTTTAACAAGCTGACAAAGACTTTTTTTCAATACAGGGTTGAAAATTTTCGTCACAGATTTCACAGCAACTGATGATTGTAGGCTTTTGATATTTGGTATGTAGCCTCAGGTAGGGTCCCATATGGTGGGATACGTTTTCAGGTCTGTCAATCATTTACTTCCTGTTTAACAAGCCGACTTGGAAAGACAACAACTCTGACTTTTTTTATTCCTAACTTGAAATAGATAATCTCTGTCCATAATGTCGACCCTTGCTCACTTAGGTTCTTTCAATCTATATATACTTCGAAATCAATGCATTTCAGGTACTAGAAGACGATTGGAAAAAAGGAGATGTTATTGAGGCATTCTGGAGGACTGACAGGCAGTGGTACGATGCCGTAATTTTAGAAAAAAGAAAAAATGGTAAGTTTTACCAGAAAGTACTTTTACATGCAAAACATTTATTGAATAAAAAATAAACAGATGACGCTTTAAATTTTAATTTAATTAAATTTTTCTATATTTTACTTTCTTTTCGCAGTTTTGTACATCTTAAACACCAGTCAGGTATTAAATTTGTCAATTGTTTGTATTTTGTTTGTAGCTATTCATTTATTTGTCTTTAATAAATGAGAATGCTCAAAACAACCTTTCATATAAACTTATGTGATTTCATTCAATAGATGTAGCAACAATCATCAAATGTTTCAAATGACACTGCTTGCCTATTAGACCTTTTTTGATGAAAATGTAGTTTTAGCAAATAAATAGATACAATATACAGGTGTAATGATGAACCTTAAGCATTTCAGTTGTGAACCATATCTTAAGGATGCTTGTTGGTCTTGTTTTAGTATTTCTGTCATTTTTTCGGAATCCTCTGGATTTTACCATCAAAATAGTGTTTATTTTTTTGCCCACGAACCCCCAATTTTCTTGTTTTTAATGTCTTTAATATGTCATAAAGAGGTTATAGACAAAGTTTTATCAAATCCTATTTATTCTGTCATGGGTTTTAACAGCTATATAGTGCTAATGCTAAACCTATGAAAAAGTCAGAGAAAACCCTTACCCGCCAAAACTTAAACGTCAATTATCTTGAAAACGAAGTCATGAACCTATCAAAAATTTTTGCTTATTTTATATCTTTTACTTTTATCTTTTCATTTAAGGCATCAAATTTGAAACCTATTTATTTTTAATAATAGTAGCGAACATCCTTAACTGTTTTAAAGAAAACATCGCTAAGTGTTAAATAAAGGTAACAGTAAAATACAATTTACCAAGAGAAGATGATCAAGGAAATAAGACAAATCAAGGAGACGTACCTGGTAAATAACCAATGCACTCAATATAGCTTGGTCATGAACTTTTGCATTTAGTTATAACTAAGTATTTATAAACTTGAAATTAGTTGCTTATTTGTTATAGATAACATTCACATATAACACAATTGTATGTATAGAATTATCATTATTTTTTTTTTATTATGACAGGTTACTATGTCGAATTCACCATGGACAATATTAAGTGTGTGGTTAAGCAAAATGAAGTCAGGACAAAAAGGTGTTAATGTTCAGTTTACGCAGCATTTCCTTACCGTGACGCCTATGGAAATAATGTTGTATAACTCGTAAAATGTGTTTACTTTCTAATTTGCCGTTGCAGATCATTAAAAATTACATTCATTTGCAGACAATGTATGTTTTTCTTTGTGTAATACATTTGTGATTCTGTTTTGTATCTCTCTGTGTTTCTGAGTAACATTGAATATTGTTTTGATATTGAAATCAATGTACTTAAAAAAATAGTTATGTGTTCAAAACCTCTGGTTGTGTGAAGTTTTTAAAATAATTTCTGTACATGTTTTATTTACTTCTATACAAAGTTAACAAATACTTACCATATTTACTAGTAAAGTTTTCATTCCAATCACATGCTTTGACAAATATTTGGTAAGATCCCTGTATTTGCATGGTTCACATTGTTGCAAATACATATCTTGACAAATATTTGGTAAACACCGAGTATTTACATGGTTTACATTGTTGCTTATACTTTTCTTGACAAATATTTGGTAAACTCCGAGCATTTACATGGTTTACATTGTTGCAAATACATATCTTGACAAATATTTGGTAAACACCGAGTATTTACATGGTTTACATTGTTGCAAATACTTTTCTTGACAAATATTTGGTAAACTCCGAGCATTTACATCGTTTATTTTGTTACAAATACATGCCTTGACAAATATTTGTTAATCTGATCATAGGAAAAAAATCTTTATTTTTATCTAATATATGTAAGCAGTACATGAGGTATATATTAATATATATAACTTCTTGACAAATATCTTGTAAGAGTATTCAAGGATCTGTTCCTGCTTTAAAGTATTACATGTAATTGAGAGAAATTGTAAATTGGTTTGACCAAATATTTGTTATTATGAAATCAAGCACAAGGTTCAGACAAGCTTTGAAATTTTGACAAATATCAGTTTAAATAATGAATAAACCACAGTTAAATTCTTCTGTTTTTGTTGTAAATATCACCTTAACAATGAAAAACTGGTACATTTCAAGAAATTTGAGCATATGGAAATGCTCAAGTTATAATGGAACGTGTTGGTAGTGGAACAGCCAAAAAAATGTCTTATGCGTTTCCTTCAATTTGAAGAACAGAAACGAATGGTGGTTATTTTTTTATGTTGATATATAAAACGAGTACTAATAAATCATTTATTATCACATTTTGACTTTAAATAGTAGATGTGACGGGTCAACATAAAGGGCGGGGGTTTCCAGGCCAGTTTTGAAAAAAATCTGCATAAGAATTACAAATTGTTTGGGGAGAAAAGGGGAGGGGGTTCTGGGATCTTCCGTCGCAATTAAATCAAAACATTTATCTTGATAAAAGTTTACACAATGCAATGCAGCCGCGGATATATTGTGCAATAATCCATTTAATGAATATGCCGAGTCTAAATGTTCGGATGTGTATCTGTCTTACTATTAACGTCCTCATGTTTTAGGAGTTATTATATAGCATGCTGCAGTTAGCTGCGGTAGTTGTGTATTCTGTCGCTTTTCTGTGGTAAACATTTTATAGACGAAACTTGCAGGGTCCGAAGCAGTGACTGTCCCGCAACTGTTTTACCCGCAGCAATTTATATTTGATATTGAACTGTATATAAAAGATTTAAAATCATCATTTTTTAATGTTCTTGCATCCCAACATGTTCTTTGGTTTAACTGTTTACAGTTAGTTAATTAGTGTACCGGTAATTATAGAGTAACACACGACCACCACTGCCTGTCGCGTTTATGTTGGATACTCCTGTTTGTATATTCACAGAAGATAAAGAATTAGTGTAGTTATGGTATATAAACAGCATCTATAGCATTTATATTAAAATACAAGCCGGTGTTTAACAGAAGAAGGTCACGAAATGAAATAAAACATAAAGTTGACGTTCTACAACTTTGTTTTAAGTCAAATGATTTCATTAGCGCACATGCATTGACACGAAACAAGAACCGAGTTCATAAATCAAGCAATATGATTTAAATTACTAATGATTGGAATCGTTTACGTTCTAGTTGTTCAAAGACGCATGCATGCATTTAATATAATTATAATTTACATTCGCAATAAAAAATATAAATATAATTTAACTCGCGTAAGATCGCAAGGATTTCATTAAATTAAATTTAAGCTGACATCACGCACGGCTCCACCCACTAAAGTAACAAGTAATGACCAAATTTAAAATGAAAGTAATCGAAGAATCTTATCAATATAAATGCCCGAAATCTGTTGACCTAACCTGAATAATTCAGTTGTTTTATTTCCCTCCCTGTAGTCGCTACTAGTTTTACAGAAGTATGCAAATACGGATATGGCTTGAATAATTCGAGTTGTCTTGATAGTACAAAGGGATGTAACTCTTTTTATCTTAACACATCTTAACACGGTCCAAACGAATCTAAATTCAATTAAATGTTATCGATCCGATAATTACTGAAGTAGTCTTGACAGATCTTAACACTAATTAACGTACGATAGTCTGAACAAACTGAATTTGTCTGGACGGATCTGAACCGACTGTAATGATGATTGATCTGAATATAAACTGAATATCTTAAATTATCTGAACGAGAATCGGAAAAGATTTGTTCAGTTAAAAAGTATCTTGTTTGGCCATTTCAGACTATTTATGGCTTACTAGTGCAAAAATGCCGAACTGGAAACCAAGATATGACTTAAGATCTACCTATGTTTTGACTAGGAAGAAATCTAACGTTTTTGACGAATAAGTTGGTGTTTAACGCCCTTGCAACACTATATAGAATATATATAAAGTCGATGAACACGGGACAATGATGGAATTAATGTAAAATGATGGACAATATAGCGTATAGTGGGAAACACAGGAACAGGAAATCTTGAAAACCACTTCTTGGCGGTCCACAAAAGGATCCTGTATTTGCATGAAGCATCGCATGGTCAGCGTTTTCATGTTAATGAAATTACAATACGCTCTGACGATACCACCCTTTTCAGCCACCTAAGGTACATTTGTACACGCTTAGTCGCTCTCTGGGCTGAGCACTAACCCGATGTCAGAATTCAAAGATCCTTCGAGTCTTAAAGGAGATTTTATTCTTGCCTGTTTTTTGATGTTAGTAATTATTTTCATCCTCTGAAGCAGCAATAAAAAACAAAGTTTGACCATTCATAGAGCCACAACTCAAGAGGAATTATCTGACAACTCTTACCAAATGGAGACTTCTGTAAAGCATTTGGGCGGATGCATTAATCAAGTTTAAACATTTCTCCATATTTCTCATTTTTTTTACTTTAAAGATTCATTTCCCTTATAAGCCATGATCCCCCGACAACTGTTCAATTACTTATAACAAGTTTTACCTTAAAATAGTAATTACTCCTGAAATTGATCACTTACTTAGTTTTTGTTTCCTGTTTAGTTTATTGAGTTTTTTTTTAAACTTAAACAGGTCTCTAAATATCTTTTGAAGATAACAATATAATGTGTACAACTGCAAAATGGTCACAAAATCATCATCTGGTCAAAAAGTGGGTCAATGCTCTTTAGTAAAGCAAATTCTAGCTGGGGTATTAAATAAACGTGCCCCTAATCCTAGATGCACTAAAACGTTGGACGTCAATTTTGTTCTGAAATACATTAATACATTAGAACCAAATGAATATTAACTAAGTTTGAAAGATCTAAAGCTTAAGCTTACAATGCTGTTAGCACTCACTTCGCCCGGTAGATCGTCCGATATCCAGAAATTGGATATCAATTTCATGGATGTAAAAGAAAGTGAAATAAATTTCACACTTGTTCAACTAACAAAAACGGGATCAGCGCCCCGAGAAATATCTTTCAGTGAAAATAGCAATCTTGATGCAGTTAGGTGCATTTTGCATTATATTAATAAAACGACAGATCTAAGACGTACCCAAAGAGCGCAATCAATTATTGCTGAGTTTTCCAAAACTCTACAATGCTGTTAAGCCCTGTACTATTGCATGCAAATTGGTTTAAAAAGTTTTTGTCTGCTGTGGGAATCAATACTGACATCTTTAAACCCCACTCCACTAGAAGTGCATGTACTTCGAAAGCAATTAAATATGGGACGTTAAGCAAATAATGAAAACAGCAAATTGGACATAAAGGGGAACTTTTGAAAATTTATATTGTCGATGTTGCGACGTGCAATCAGAACTTTCCAAGTTTCAATCAACTTTATTAGGTTTAAAAAAAGGAAAACCTTGAGAAAAAGGAAAAAAATAAAAAAACACAAAACCATAGAAAATAAATAAATAAAAATGCTATATAAAAAATAAATACAATGTTCTTCAGAACAACGAAAAAATTGTAATGGTTGAATGAAGCCTGTCACGGTACAGCTTTGAACATACCTTATTTTACCTCATTTTCACTGGACTATGAGCTATGTATGAAGCTCTCTTCAGATTTTCTTTATCCTTTATACTTGTTGAGGTCTAAGCTAAAAACTATGTTCTGAACCCCTGTTCATTTTTTAGCAACGGCAGCAATGTTGGTTGGTTGGCGTGCATAAATTTCACAAACCTGGTAGAGGACATCCTAAAAATCAAGTGTACAAAGTTTCAAACCAATCCCATCAGTGGTTTTAGAGAAGAAGATTTTTGAAGAAAATTTAACGGACGGACGACGGACGCTTAACGATGAAAATAGTTCACATGACCCTTCCGATAAGGTGAGCTAAAAAAACACGTCCTTCCGTATCTAGCCCCGTAAAGAGGGAAGACTCATGGGGAATTTTTTCCAATGGTTCTTAGATTTGATGGGCTTAATTCAGGAGAATCCCGGAAGAATACATTATTATATCTTACTTAAGTTTAACCGAATAATTTTATTGTCATATAAACATACAAAAAAAAACCGTTTGTGACAGAACATATACATATCATATTTACAGGTAAACATGACGATAATATTTTTTTAGACAAATAAACATAATCATAAAATTATAATTTTATTGCGTGCGCTTTGCGCACTTAAAAAAAATTCAATTAGACCCTTTAATGGAAGACATAATTCAAAAACTATACAAAGAAAAAAGGCTTGAGGCTTTTAGTGTTTATATAAGTTTCTTTAGTGTCTTTATAACTAATGCTAATTGTTTCCATTGAGAAATCTTCTCTTTAGCTTCAATGTCATGACGAAGTATAATTATCATCTAAATAACGACAAATGTACCCGTAAAAACATATTACACTTTAATAGGTTTAATAGGCTTATTTTTTTCATGTCAACAACCGAGTGCATTTAAAAACTTTGTACTTTGTTATAAAACTAGAAGCTCCCATGGGCGTGCATCCCTCACTTTGTCTTAATTGAGACTTAAAAGTTTTTGTTAAATGTCTTTTTCAACACTTTGGAAGAGCTTTGAAGTCACAATGTACATTAATCTATATTCTGTAAAGCAGTCACGTAAAACACCTTTGACCCCTCAAGGGCAATAACCCTGAAAAAAAAACATCTGACAACTCTAACTCATGGAGATACTTGTAATTTGAATAAATTGTTCCATCAATAAAAAGCACTTATCCCCCGGAAATAGTTTTTTCTTAAAATAAGACACGACTTATTTTACCTATAAAAGGTCAAAACTCGCAAATATACTTGAACTGAAAAAAATGTAAGCAGAAGCTTTTCTCTGTCGTCAGTAGTTTGAATTTTACAAGTAAAAAAATAACAGCAACCTTAAGCAATATATTATTACAAACAATCCTTAAAATTTTCACCAAAATCCGTTGAGCTGTATCAGAGTTGAGTAAGTGAGTTGGTGCTTTACACACTTGCACACTTATCAAAGGTGATGAACATGTAATGGTGATGATAAATGAAATATAGGGGTGGGATGCGAAACAAAGGTACAGTAAACTTTGGTCCCGTGCGGGGCCCGGGTGGCGAATAGGCCCGCAGCAGAGCCTAGCTTGTCGTAAGAGGCGACTAAGGGTCTTGGGATTCTGACATCGGGTCAGTGCTCAGCCCACAGAGCGACCAAGTGTGTACCCTAGGTGGCTGAATAGGGTAGCCCTCGTCCGCGGGGGTTGTCAGGTCTATAATACGGAAACCCTGACCGCCGACCATAGTGGGTCAACGTGTGTGGAGAGTGCCACGCTTCATGCACGTAAAAGACCCCTTTGTGGACCGCCCAGTAGTGCACCACATAGGCTAAATTTTCCGCCCCTACCCACCTCTCCCCTTTTTCTGTGGTTCTTCAAAATTTACCGGTCCTTTTGTTTCCCACCCCACCCCATATTTCATTTATCATCATCATTTCATGTTCATTTTATCATCCCTTTCATGTTCATCGCCTGTTAATAACCTATATAGCGTTGCACGGGCGTAAAACACCAACTCACTCACACTCACTCACAGTAAACTTTGAAGACCCAAGAAAAGGGGAGAGGTGTGTATAAAAATTATCCTATGTGGTGCACTACTTGGCGGTCCACGAAAGAGTCGTGTACGTGCTAAAAGCGCGGTACTAATTTGGTCAGCGGTCAGGTTTCTGTTTTATAGACCTGACAACCCTGGTGAGCAGGGGCCACCTATGATACACTCTTTGTCGCTCTGTGGGCTGAGCACTGACCTGACGTCAGTATCGCATGACCATAAGCTAGGCTCTGCTGCGAGCTTTTTCGCCATCCGGGCCCCGCACGGGATGCTGTGACAGAGGAGCGGCGCTCAAAAAATAGTTCTACGACTAAAAATGAACAAAGTTGATGAAGTCCCATCACTTTTATGAAATTCGTAGAATTGAAATGACGTAGCAAAATGATCAACTATATATCAGGACAAACAATCCTAAAAAAAATAATCAAAATCCGCTATAATTATAAGCTCTTTCAGAGCAAGATGAACTCACAAAAGTATGACGGACAACCCGACGGACGGACGAAGACCATTACAATGATAATTAGGTCCCTCTGTCGGTTTGCGGTAGGACCTTAATTTGTCTACATACCTCTATCTAGTTTTAGTAATACACGTTAAATTGGAATTCATACATCGTTCTACATAGAGTTACAACGGATTGCTGCAAAATTAGGTTAACAGACATCAAACCCCAATATATCCTATAAAGAAATACATAATTCCAACAAAAGAAGAGAACAAGAGAATGAATCGCTCATGAGACTAATGTGCCTTAACTATACCATAGGCAATTAGGCAAAAACTATTTGAAGAAGTGCAAAATTCATAAAAGAATAACAAAAAGGCAAAAATTTACATGAGTTGTTGGATCTTCTTAAAAATATCAGAGGGGATATCTTCAGATGTTGATGGCTTTTGTTCTCTATCAGAATTTGAATATTTGTCAGCGTTTGTCAGTTATTATTTACAATTTGTTCTATTTTTAGACACGCCGGCCATGTTAACAACCAATCAAAAATCTCCAAATCAGTTCTATACATGCATTCTTAATAAACCTACCAAGTTTGGTACCAATTAGATTTTAGGTGTCATAGGAATTTACGTTTTAATATAATGAAGAAATGCTGTGAAAATGTCAATTTTGACATTCTAAGGAGAATTATACCTGAAAAAAATGGTCGTACCCTTTGACCCTATTAAATACATGTATTTCTAGATCAAGATGTGCTTTACAATATAGTCCCGTGCGGGGCCCGGGTGGCGAATAGGCCCGCTTGTCGTAAGAGGCGACTAAGGGTCTTGGGATTCTGACGTCGGGTCAGTGCTCAGCCCACAGAGCGACCAAGTGTGTACATTAGATGGCTGAATAGAGTGGCCCTCGTCTGTGGGGATTGTCAGGTCCATAATACGGAAACCCTGACCGCCGACCATAGTGGGCCAACGTGTGTGGAGAGTGCCACGCTTCATGCACGTAAAAGACCCCTTTGTGGACCGCCAAGTAGTGCACCACATAGGCTAAATTTTCCGCCCTTACCCACCTCTCCCCTTTTCCTGTGTTCTTCAAATTTACCGGTCCTTTGTGTCCAACCCCACCCCATATTTCATTTATCATCATCATTTCATGTTCATTTTATCACCATTTTCATGTTCATCGCCTGTAAATAACCTATATAGCGTTGCACGGGCGTAAAACACCAACTCACTCACTCACTCACTCACGCTTTACAAAATGCAATTTAAATTTCTTAAATATCTCATATATTTTAAAAGATTCTTGAAAAAAAATAAGAAAAAGGACAATAACTCCAACATGGGTTGTTGGGTCTTCTTCAAATCTTCAGGGCAGGTATATCTTGAGATGCTGATCACTTTTATAACATAATCTGAAAATCTGTCACCATTTTTGAGTTATTACCAAAAACTGCAATTTACCCTTATGTGTTTTCCCCATTTCAGGTTTTTACATCCAATTTTAATACGCAACTATACATAGTTTGGTTTCAATTATACCTTAGATGTCTGAGAAGTCAACGTTTTAATGTGATTAGTTAGTTAGTTAGTTAGTTAGTTAGTTAGTTATTGCTTTACTCCCAAGCAGCACGATTTCGGCCATATCCGGGAGATGAACATGAAAGTGGTGATACAATGAACATGAAATGATGATGAAGTGGAGGAAACGGGGACACAAGGCCAATCGGGTAGGAGTTTTGACTGCCACTGGAAAAAGGAGTGATGGGTAGGGACGGGAAATTAGCCTACTCTTACCGAGACCTGCAGCAGGGTTCTTTAACGTGCGAGGAACGTGACATTTTTCCCAACACGGTGCACCACTATGGTCTGCGGTCAGGTTTTCTGCATTATCGCCTGACGACCCCGCATCTCTCGATGTCAGGGCTGCCCCATTCAACCACCTGGGGCACACATCCCAGTCGCTTTGTGGGGAAAGCGGCCTGACCCCGATGTCAGGTTTCTGAGCGCTCTTTAGTGGACTTTTACCGACAAGCTTAGCGCTGCTGCGGGCCTATTCGCCTCCCGGGCCCCGCACGGGACTTTAATGTGATTAGGAAATGCTGTAAAAATAGTCAAATAAGGGGAATCACTCCTAAAAGAAATCGTACTACAACTTTGACCCTATTACATAGTTTTGTAGATAATAATATGCTGAACAATATGCAATTTCAGTTTCTCAAATATCTTTTATAGTTTTGAAGATATTGAGCTTAATAAGTGCAAATTCCATTAAATAAATCAACACAAGAGGCTCCCAGGAGCCTGAATCGCTCACCTGACATATGTGCCTGAAGTAAAGGCTATTAGGCAAAATTTATTTGACATTGAAAGGGTTACAAGTTTAATAAGGGGGTCATCTGACAATATGGTGGATCTTAAGGTGCTGATCACTTTTATCTCAATTAAAATTCAAAAATCTGTCACCCTTTTTGAGTTATTAGCAAAAAAAACGCAGTTTAACCCAATGTTCTATTTTTAGCCACAGCCGCCATGTTTTACAACCAATCAAAAATCCCCACATCAGTTCTATACACCTAATGCTAATAAACAACAATACCAAGTTTGGTTCCAATTGGACTTCAAGTGTCAGAGGAGTTAACGTTTTCAATGTAATGAGGAAATGCTGTTAAAATGCTCAATTTTGACGTTCTAAGGGCAATAACTCCTAAAAGGAAAGGTCCTACAACGTTGAACCTATTACATATTTTGTAGATCTTGATGTGCTTAACAAAATGCAATTTAAATTTCTCACATATCGTGTATAGTTTTCAAGATATTAAGCTTAACAGGTGCAAAATTTGCAAAAAAATCCACAAAAAGGGCAATAACTCCTACATGGGTTGTTGGATTTTCTTCAAAATTTCAGGGTAGGTAGATATTGAGGTGCTGATCACTTTTATCCCCGCCAGAATTTTGATATCTGTAGCCGTTTTTGAGTTATTAGCAAAAAACTGCATTTTACCCCAATGTTCTATTTTTAGCCACGGCAGCCATGTTTTAAAACGAATAAAAAAATCCCCACATCAGTTCTAAGCTCCGAATGCCGATGAACAACCATACTAAGTTTGGTTTCAATTGGACTTATGGTGTCAGAGGAGTTGACGCTTTAAAAAGTTTACGGACGGACGACGGACGGTCGGGCGACGGACGCCAAGTGATGACAATAGCTCACAAGACCCTTCGGGTCAGGTGAGCTAAAAAAGGGCATTAACTCCAAGGGTCAATGATTTTCTTCAAATTTTTGGGTAGGTAGATCTTGAGGTGATGATCAGTTTTAGTTTGCCAAAATTTTGTGTCTGTAGCCGTTTTTTAGTTCTTTGCAAAATAACTGCAATTTCCCCCTATTTTCTATACTAAGCCTTTCAGCAATGCTTTCCAAAGAATAAAACATTCCACATCATTTTTAAGCACCGAATGCTAATGAACAACCATACTAAGTTTGGTTGCCGTTGGACATACGGTGTCAGAGGACTAAACTTTTTAAAATGTTAACAGTCGACTGACGACAGACAGACGACGGATGCCAGGTGATTATTATAGCTGAAAAGGCCATTGAACTTACCTGATATAATTTTAGTTAGTTAGTTATTGCTTTACTCCCAAGCAGCGCGATTTCGGCTATATCCGGGAGATGAACATGAAAGTGGTGATACAATGAACATGAAATGATGATGAAGTGGAGGAAATGGGGACACAAGGCCAATCGGGTAGGAGAGTTTTGACTGCCACTGGAAAAAGGAGTGATGGGAAGGGACGGGAAATTTTGCCTCCTGCATGGGGATCCTACTGGTCCTACTCTTACTGAGACCTGCAGCAGGGTTCTTTAACGTGCGAGGAACGTGACATTTTTTCCAACACGGTGCACCACTATGGTTTGCGGTCAGGTTTTTTATGCAAGGTAAATCTGAAGTGTCCTTATTGTTGATGCTAATTGTTTCCATTGAGAAATCTTCTCTGTAGTTTCAATTTCGTGACGAATAATAATTTTCATCTAAATATCTACAAAATTTTATACAAGTGTAAAAACTATATTACACTTTCATAAAAAAAGAAGAGGCTTGTTTTTTTTTTTTAGTTCAATAACCGAGTTAATTTATATAATTAATTACAAACGAAAAATACGATAATATCCCAGGGGGCACATATTCCTTACTTTGTCTTTACTGATACTGTTAAGCTTTAACGTTAACATCTTTTTTCAACACTTTGGTAGAGCGGTTAATCCCCAATGTGCATTTAATATTCGTATTCTTATTCAGGCAATAACCTTGAAAAAAAACCTAACAACTATTACACACGGAGATGTTTGTAATTTGAGCTAATCTTTCAATCAAGTAAAATCGTTTGGTGCGTCGATAAACACACACACACGCACAAAGTCAAGACCAGGTCAATCTTCAATTTTCTTCTGTATGTCTTCTTCATAATTTGTCATTTCCTTCGCTTACTCTTTCGGAGCACCTTTCACTCTTGTCGCGACTCGCGTTGTTGATTTCCGTTCGGCTGAGTTTGTGTTTGTTTGTGCCCTTTTTGTTCATGTATACCGGTCTCGTCGTTGCCCTTTCGGACTTTTTACACTAGAATGCCCCATTGGTGCCTCTTTGGATACTAGTATTTGAAATTGGTAGGTTTGTTATTATCGTCAGTGACATTTTAAGTATATTTCCTTATCTTTTTTTATATTTTATCAATCCAAGTGTCTAAAATACCTGCTGCATTGTTAAAAGTCCTCTAAAAGGGTCTGTTTACTTGATGACGAGTGTGGTCGATTTTTCTAAAGGACGAATAGAATTAATATAAAAATTATTTAATGGGATCACCCTGTCATCTTTGATGCCCAGATTATAATACAGAAAATCTGAATGCAATAACATTGTGCTAATTGTTGGGAATTGTTGTTAGTGAGTGAGTGAGTTGATGTTTTACGCCCGTGCAACGCTACATAGGTTATTTACAGGCGATAAACATGAAAAGAATGATAAAATGAACATGAAATGATGAAGATAAATGAAATATGGGGATTGGGTGGGACACAAAGGACCTGTAAATTTTGAAGAACCACAGGAAAAAGGGGAGAGGTGGGTAGGGGCGGAATTAAGTCTATGTGGTGCACTACTTGGTGGTCCACAAAGGAGTCTTTTAAGTGCATGAAGCGTGG
Organism: Arcuatula senhousia; assembly: GCA_963971305.1. Classification (NCBI taxonomy): domain Eukaryota; kingdom Metazoa; phylum Mollusca; class Bivalvia; order Mytilida; family Mytilidae; genus Arcuatula; species Arcuatula senhousia. The sequence goes on from CAXARO010001568.1 coordinate 68,600, forward strand.
CACTCTCCACACACGTTTGCCCACCATGGTCAGCGGTCCGAGTTTATAGACCTGACAACCCCCGGGGACGAGGTCCTATACCCTATTCAACCACCTAGGGTACACACTTGGTCGCTCTGTCTGCTGAGCACTGACCCGACGTCAGAATCCCAAGACCCTTAATCGCCTCTTACGACAAGCTAAACAGATTTTACAACAAATATAATTATTTTTTCTTTGTAAAAACTTATGGGCCATCAAGTAAACAATGATGAAAAAAATTAACAATTCATTGAAATTAAAATTTTCGACAAGAATCTTAGTCGCCTCTTACATGTACGACAAGCTAGGCTCTGCTGCGGGCCTATTCGCCATCCGGGCCCCGCACGGGACGGAATTGTTGTTAAATACCACATCTAAAATCAATAACTCATTGCCCAATTTGGCCTTGTTTCACATCCCAATTCTTACTTTATTATGATTCCAAATTCATCTACATTGTACTTGAAATATTCAAATAGAGCCTTTGGGATAGAGAAATAACAAATAAATTACATCTTAAACCTTCTTATGAAAAGTTGCACAAGTCTTCATACATCAATGTGAATTCATTGTAGGCTATATGTATTAGTTACATCAAAATGTGGAGTTATCTCTCTTAACCTATTTATTGAAGTTGGTACTCTTAAAAATAATGATGCTTAAATTTATTTGATATCAGAAATAGCTATTCGACCCTATTTAAAAAAATACAATTGTTTTAGTACTTTAACAAATGAAAAAAAAATCACATCGACGTGAACAACGTAACATATTCCATAATAGATGATCATCTAGATCAGTACTTATCTTATGATTTGAAACATCAACAAATTACGAATTCCCCTCAGGTGGACATGCTTGATCTGTGGCGAATCGTGCTGACTCCAGACGGCGAATGGGCCACCAGCAGTGCTAAGCTTGTTAGTCAAATAAAAGCCCGCAGAAACCTGACATGAGGTCAGGCCGCTTTACCAACAAAGCGACTGGATGTATGCCCCAGGTGGTCGAAAGGGAATTCATGTTACTATGAATGACGGGGCCATCAGGCTATAATGCAAAAAACCTAACCACAAACCATAGGGGTGCACCGTTTTTGGAAATGTCACGTTACTTGCTTGTTTCAGAACCTTTCTGCAGATCTCATTAAGTGATTCAAATGCAGATGGCTAAATTGTCCGTTCCTACCAATACCGTAAAGGTAAAAAAGTTAAAGGTAAGATTTATTTAACGTCGGTGAGTACACCTCAGCGATGTGATGTGTACACAGGTCAAACTATTAACATAAGCTCTGAAACGCTTTTGTCCGACGGCAAGATTAACGACCGTTTGGCTTATATTAGGCCCTTGCATGGTCGCCAGACTTGTGTAAGAGGGAAGCCTGATATTCCAAGCTGGAAAACCGGTGAAACCCACGAGCAACGGTAGGTGTCTGGAAACCTTGACACGTGTGGGGCTCGAACGCACAGAGGTGTCGACCTGTGATTTAAAGTCCAGTGCCTTAACCACTCAGCCACCGAGCTCCCATTTATCTCTCTGCCGAAAACGTGATGCTTGGGAGTACATGTAAAGCAATAACTTACTAACTTACTATGTTAAGTGGCAATTAACTTCTACTTTAACAATTCCTCCAGCAGAGCTCAACTTGTAGAAATAGACGATTTAGGGCAACTTGTTAGTGTAAGGCGACATAACGATTTTGTTGTGAAGCCTAGATGGCTGGTACTCTTCTTTTGCAAGTCGAGATATCCTGTATCTAATTCTGGCTGTGATACAAACAAATTATAGGTCAAAACAAGGCATACTCACAAATGAAATTGGTCATATACATTTGACTATGGTAAACAGTGTGCTTTACAATATGAAAATTAAAAATCCAAAATAACTTATATAATGTCCAAGACATTTAGCTTAAAAAGTGCCAAATTTTGAAAATATAAAGATAAGGATGATGAAAATGAAAGATGTGGGTGGGGAGGAAACAAAGGAATATGTGGTGCACTACTTGGCAGTCCACAAAGGGGTCTTTTACGTGCATGAAGCGTGGCACTCTCCACACACGTTGGCCCACTATGTTCAGCGGTCAGGGTTTCCGTATTATAGACCTGACAACCCCTGCGGACGAGGGCCATCCTATTCAGCCACCTAGGGTACACACTTAGTCGCTCTGTGGGCCGAGCACTGACCCGACGTCAGAATCCCAAGACCCTTAGTCGCCTCTTACGACAAGCTAGGCTCTGCTGCGGGCCCATTCGCCACCCGGGCCCCGCACGGGACTTATGTTAATAAACAATAATATAATACGATACTCCAATCTGTAGAATTTTTCTATATGAAATATAGGTTAACATTTTAGTCATTTCACCTTTAAAGAAGCAGAGGTACCAACAGAGCATCAGATTGTCCTAGTCCGAAAGGGCAGAGACAAAACCAGTAAACACAAACAAGGACAGGACGAAATAAAGGTAATAACAAAACTACCGAACTTGAATGATCAATCTCATAGTCCAGAGAAAATGACAAAAACGAATCAGTCATACCGGAGAATTGGTGGATCGCAATTGTCCTGACTTGGTACAGGCATTTCAAACGAAATGGTGGGTTAAACCATGTTTTATGGCGTCAAACCTCCCTCGAAAAAAACAGACAACATTTATAACACAGAAACACAAAATCTACTTAATATCAATTAACAACGCGAACCCTAGTCGTAATTTCCGAAATATTTTATTTAATGTCCAAGACATTAGGCTTAAAAAGTGCCAAAATAAAAAAATTGTAAAAGTGTTATTTCCCTCGTAAAAAAATCTATTTCCCTATGGTGATGTACCGTAATTATATTTCGCTGGGTTTTTCTATGATTAACACTAGGTGTGTCTAAAAGAACTTTAAAGAGACTGTAGTAGCGTGGCTTTGGTTAAGGAGTTCACAGATTCACTATAATAAAACAATTGTTGACTGGTCATTAAAAAAATAGTACATCTGATTTTCTGCTGACCAGAAAACATTTTTTTTATCTTTCTTTACCGGATTTGACTGTTGGCAACGCGACGGATGTCCTGAAGCAAGCAGGAACTGCTTACTCTTCCGGAGCATCCCGTGCGGGGCCCGGGAGGCGAATAGGCCCGCAGCAGCGCTAAGCTTGTCGGTAAAAGTCCACTAAAGAGCGCTCAGAAACCTGACATCGGGGTCAGGCCGCTTTGCTCACAAAGCGACTGGGATGTGTGCCCCAGGTGGTTGAATGGGGCAGCCCTGACATCGAGAGATGCGGGGTCGTCAGGCGATAATGCGGAAAACCTGACCGCAAACCATAGTGGTGCACAGTGTTGGGAAAAATGTCACGTTCCTCGCACGTTAAAGAACCCTGCTGCAGGTTTCGGTAAGAGTAGGACCCGTAGGATCCCCATGCAGGAGGCAAAATTTCCCGTCCCTACCCATCACTCCCTTTTCCAGTGGCAGTCAAAACTCTCCTACCCGATTGGCCTTGTGTCCCCATTTCCTCCACTTCATCATCATTTCATGTTTATTGTATCACCACTTTCATGTTCATCTCCCGGATATAGCCGAAATCGCGCTGCTTGGGAGTAAAGCATTAACTAACTAACTAACTCTTCCGGAGCAACTGAGTTTCACTCGTGTTTCGACTGGAGTTCGCGTTGTTGATTGATATTCAGTTATTTTTGTGTTTGCATGTTTTGCACGTTGTCTGTTTTTGCCCAGTTATTTTTGGTGTTAACTGGATTTGTCTCTGCCCTTGCGTACTTTTTACATTCGGATACCCCATTGGTACCTCTGCTTCTATTATATATGTTACAGTAATTTTTTGTAATTGGGAATTTCATGAATTAACTGTAAAATCAGGAATTCCATGTTATTCCTATTAGGCTTAGTAAGTACGTGGAATTACTAATTTTGTCTTCGTATCCATAATCTGTGCTCATAATCAATTATTGTCATTTTTGGACATAAAGAATTCCAAAGGTTGATAAATGGAATTTCACAAAGCTGCACAAAAGGTAAATATTTAAGAGTGACATTTATGGTAAAAGCAAGAAGGACTGAACCAAGCGAAAGACAAAGTTCCCATTTATTAGCTTGCGGATTTGATACGCTGAACGGACTATTGGCAACGCGACTGGTGTGCTATAGCAAGCAGGAACTGCTTACTCTTCCGGGGCACCTGAGTTCACTCTTTTTTCGACTTGAGTTCGCGTTGTTGATTGATATTCAGTTATTTTGTGTTTCCATGTTTTACATGTTGTCTGTTTTTGTCCCGTTCCTGTTAGTGTTTACTGCTTTTGTCTCTGCCCTTTCGGACTTTTGATATTCGGATAACCCACTGGTACCTCTGCTTCTTGCACGAAATAAAAAAAAGAAAAGTTTATCAAATATGAAATAGAAATTGAAACCAATTGCTGACAAGAAGTTGTTCACTTGTTCCCCACCAATACCACTGTGTACCATAGCTATCAAATTATAAACAGTATTACATGTAGGAAAAAACAGTGCAGGAGCATGCAGGTAAGCATGATTTTTTTAACATTTTTTTTTCCTTCAGTAGATAGAGAAGGCAACTTAAGTTTACTGGTGCTTACTTACGCAAAATGGCAATAAAAATGTTAGGGTAGGTATAAAAAAAGTAAGGTAATTGGAAACACGTTATTTTTTTCGAATTGGTCCGATCACTTTCTGAAAAGTCAAAATTTCCTGGACTTTAGGTTTATATTGCAGTTTAGATCAGGATTGAAAATATTATCTATTCAATATTTCAGTGTTGTGATCGACCATAGAAAGTTATTTCATTTTTTTTTCAATTACCAATACCATATACATGTACATGTATTAATTCTTTTTTTTGTATTCAATCTATATATCTGGTCTTGGTTGATGCTCACATAGATATAGATAGGTACATATCAAAACGGAAGATACACAATATTCTATATTTAATGCATATGGGACCGACCATTTAACTTGTAAAGGGGGGGGGCTTGGTTTTTTCATATATTTTGGCAGCAGAGGGTCTAAACATATATTTTGGCAGCAGAGGGTCAGAAAAAAATATTCTGAAGGATATCTGCAATATGAAATATTAAATGAAAAAACATTCTGTGGTGATACCCTCTGAAAATTAAATATTTTGCTCTGCACAAAAAAATCTGACCAACACAAAATCAAGGCCCCCTTCAAGTTAAATGGTCTGTTCTTAAATGTTGAAATACAGTGCATGTATCTGTTGCTAGCTTTGAGTTGGATTCCCATACTCCTTGGTGTCTTTTTCCTGCGGGAACGTCATTCACCGTATTACAGAGTGTGTTATAACATGGTATCTGAAATCGATAGATTTTCATAAAGAAATAGCTCTTATAATGCATGTACATAACAAAATACAGCACGCACATAAACATACTGAAGAGATAACGGCTGTGATATATAGAAAATAGGACTTTTGAATCTTCATTTCTTGAGAAAGAAAAACGACGACAGACGCCAAATGATGCCATGGCAATAGCTCACATGAACCTTTGGTCCAGGTGTGTTAAAATCTGGCATCCAAGGTATGAGATAATGAGATTTGCTAAAATATTTTTTTCAATGATTGGTTTAATAAAAAAAAATAATAAAATTATTACCCTGCCCTGCTAGGTCTAAAATGTTGCTCAGGTTAGGAAAAACCAACTTTCAATTTGTCATGGCCTAGTGTTACAAAAGCTGCTAAAATTCATAGGACGAAACACATTTTCCAGGTAGCGGGCTGTTGGTCCTGTGCTAATTTGATGACTGCATCAAAACTAACTATAATAATGAAAAGGATCAGTCATGATCAGTGAAAATGACACTGTATTTTAAAGGCCTAAGGGACACACATGCATTTGTACCTAAAATTTTTAAAAGACACTTCTTGTTCTGCATAAAAACTACATGATGATGAGACACCAAGCTACACATTGAAATGATTGAATGCAATATTTATTTTAAATTTATTGATGTGAAACATTAAATGCAATAACTTTGGTAAATTTGAAAAATGCTTCCCTACAGTGCACTGTCACACATTAATGTGGGGCTAACCTTTAGTATAGCTAACAGGCCATACGTTTTACAGGATATGGTGTGACTAAGTTGAAGTGGAAGGCCACATTGTGCCGACCTTGACTCCATTCATCAGTAGCTATAAACTTTTGAGTTGCTGCTTCTTCAATGAAAGAACCTTAGTGAGCACGCTCACATACCCAACGCGTCCACATAATGGTCAGATAATAACTATTTCGAGTTAGTCTTTCCAAGTCGGCTTGTTAACCGGAAAAAAATGAGTGACAGACCTGAAAATGTATCCCACTATATGGGACTCCTACCTAAAGCTACGTACAAAATATCAATGATTATGATTATATGATTAATAGTTGCTGAGAAATCTGTGACAAAAATTTTCAACCCTGAAAATTAAGTGAAAAAATCTAAGTCGGCTCGTTTAACTGGAAGTAGCTGATTGACAGACCTGAAAATGTATCCCACCATATGGGACCCCTACATGAAACAACATACCAAATATTAAAAGCCTATGATTAATAGTTGCTGAGAAATGTGTGACGAAAATTTTCAACCCTGAAAATTAAGTGAAAAAAATCTATGTCGGCTTGTTTAACAGGAAGTAAATGATCGACAGACCTAAAAACGTATCCCACCATATGGGACTCCTACATGAAGCAACATACCAAATATTAAAAGCCTATGATTAATAGTTGCTGAGAAATCTGTGACGAAAATTTTCAACTCTGAAAATTAAGTGAAAAAAATCTAAGTCGGCTCGTTTAACAGGAAGTAGATGATTGACAGACCTGAAAACGTATCCCACCATATGGGACCCCCACCTGAAGCTACATACCAGATATCAAAAGCCTAGGGTAAATAATAGCTGAGATATTTGTTACGAAAATTTTGATCACGGACAGACGGGCCAGTCAAAAACATTATACCCTTCGCAACTTCGTTGCGTGGGGTAAAATAATAACAACATCATGATCATGATGATCAGAGGCAGAATTATCTGTCACACAAAGGTATGGGTGGTCTAATTTGAACGCTTTCAAGGCATCAGACTCGTTTTCTTTGTCAGCGTTCAAGTCATTATAAATGCCTTTTATCTTCTCAAGCCGTTCTTTTTGTTTTTTGGACTGAAATCCTAGTTTAAATTTCCTTGGTTTCATAAATTACACGTACAATCGTCTGCTCTGTTGTTTACATTTTTGGCTCTTCCGGTTCAGCTATTTAAAAACGACAATGTCGAAATTGTTTTCAAAAAAACGACCGTTAAAAAACATTACGAATGGGTCCTGTTGTCTCATTTAACCATTAAATTCAAGCATTTGCAATTTCCTCTGATTGTCCATGAAAATCAATATTTACGTCATCCGGACTTATCTTCCTTCGTTTTTCGAGAGTATGGAAACTTATTTACGTCAAAATGCTCTGAAGAATGAATCCTTAAGTAATAGAAGGTTGCCATTACGTCAAGTTTGTATTGAACTATTCCATGAATAAAGGATGTAACTCGAAACTAATATTACTTTTCCTTATTTCATGCCCCGCGACAACATGTCGAGGGACCTTTAGATTTACTCATGTCCGTACGTCTGTCCGTTCGTACTATTTTCTTCAAGCTTGTTTAGAAAACTGTACATGTATTTCGTAATTACACACATTAACTGTAACATGTACATGTATATTGTTGTTAATGTATAAGTTTGGCTGCAATTAAATGTATGGTGTATGCGCATTAAACGAGGAAATAAATCAAAATGGCCAATTTTGACATTCTAATGGGAATAATTCCTAAAATAAGGCGTTGCACTAAGTCGTGCTAAGCCTACCCCTACTCGGCAATTCAGAAAACAGGACATAGATGACCGACTGACCCGGAAAGGGAAGGCACAGTACACCAATTATGCTAAAGCTGTATACCTAATAAGAAATTAATCACTTCAGTAGAAGCTGAGAAATCTGTTACGAAAACTTTTCCATATTTGAAACTTAAAATAGTATAAGTCGCCTCGGAAAACAGGAAGTTAATGACCGACTGACCTGAAAGGGGAAGGCACGGTACAACTTATCATGCCGAAGCTGTATACCAAATAAATAACCAATCCCTTCAGTAGAAGCTGAGAAAACTGTTACGAAACATTTTCCATTTTTAACCCTTAAGATAGTTTAAGTCAGCTCGGAAAACAGGAAGTAGATCATGAACTGATCTGGAAAGTAGAGAAAATGTACATTTTATCATGCTAAAGCTGTCTACCAAATTTGAAATCAATCCCTTCAGTAGAAGCCGAGATATTGTACCGGACGGACAGACGGACGGAGAAGGTGATTGCAATATAGCCCCCTCTCTTACAAGTGGGGATATAATATAAGGCCAAAAAACTGTAACATTTTGGTAGATCTAAATGTGCTCAACAATATGCAATTTAAATTTTCAGAAGTCTTGTAAACATGGTAAAGTTCTCGAGGTATTAAGCTTTTAAAGTGCATTTTTAAAAACGCAAGAAAGGGGGCACTTACACAGTGTATAACCGGACAGTAAGCGATCACGGAAGTTGATCACTGTCCGGTGGTAAAATCCTAGTTGATTTAGAAAAATGGTATGATTTTCCCATGAATTTAAGCTTTTATTTCACTGAAACGAATTTTTAAGAAAAAATGAAGCGTACAATTTGTTTACATTGTTATTTATCACTATTCAAATTATCAATATATATTGTGGGTGATTTAAATTTTCTAAAAAAGTGGTTTAATCATTGGTATTTTTGACAATGGAAACTCATTTCGGCGAAAGAAACAACAAATTATTAGTGAACTACTTACATTGAAATAGTGCATTGCATCTCCAGTGAAAGCTGTTTAAATAAAAAATCCTTTGGTGTCAATATTATTTGATAAAATGGTTTTGACTGTTCACAATAATCAGATTTGTAAGAGCACTACTCACTCCATCTCTGTCCGACCACTTGCCCCTGTACACAATCATTAATTGTTCGAAAGCAATATCTATCTGTCCGATTAATTGTTGGGTTCAAAGTAGCAGTATCAAGACAAAAATCCTTACAAACCATTATTCACACGATTCAGCTTGGGCAAAATGATATGAAAAAAAAACTGGAACAAATATAAAAGGTAATAGCTTATCCAAACAAAGAATTGCAACACGATTTTATTACAACATAGGTATATTTAGGATTCAGATTTATTTTTTGTAATTCCTCGTGAGTTGGAAAATAATCCGAACATTTTTTCAAGCTACTAAAGTTGTCGAATAATTACATTTGACCATGCAAATCAGCTTTGAAATTGAAAATTTTGGTACATACAAATTAGATTTAAGATTTGGGAAGTTGACCTTTCTCTTAAAATCTAGTTAGCTTTTCAAACTTTGCAAATGAAGATATGTATCTATAGTTGATATACTGTTCTTGTGTTACATGTATATATACATGTTTATGCCTCATTTTTTTGCCTTAAAATCTCTGATAAACCTTATTACATGAAACAATCCAATTTAATCATAATCAAAAAGTACAAAGTTTAATTATCATGCAGTTTTAAGGAGAAATTGGCATTTGAAAATAAACATGTTCAGTCGGGAAAAGCAGATATTTTAAAGCAGGCCCCAAAACCTGCAAAGCCCGTTAAAACTCATATTTGTCGTTTGATGTTATTATGGCCCTGTTACACTATAACGTTTTAGCCAACGTGTGCCGAACGTTCGAATAATTTTCTAAAACGTTGGAACACGTTGGCAGTCGCTGTAAAAAGTTTCAAAAAATATCTCGGTGAACGACCACAAAGCGTCAGACTAACTACCTGCAACGCACGACAAACTCATTCAAAACTTATCTATAGCGTTCGTCCGGCGTACTTGACGTTTGCCTAGCGCATGTGTGACGACTGCAGAACGCATTCATAGCGTAAGTCTAACTTATGATTTTTTTTTCTCTCGGTGGGGAGACCTAGGATTTCTGTTAATTTCTTTAGTATTATTTCGTAATAGCCCAAATAGATTTATTTTCTGGCTTAAATGTATTGCTGGATTAATTAATAATTATAGAAATTTAGTTTCGTTATAAAAATATTGGTTTTCAGCGTTCTGGTAATATGAATGTATAATTATTCTAAAACCGTCTTTTAACCAAAAGTGATGATTTTTGCACTCAGTCTAAAAGAATAAAATATAGTGTAGATTTTATATTTTGATATGTCAAAAATATACAGAGAGGAATGCATGCGCTTGTTAACAAAACTCTCAAAATCTCAAATGAGTATATATATATACATGTAAGAAATACCGGTCTGTAGATAACTAATCCTAAATGGTCGCAGACAGCATGACGGATGTTGATAGAGAAAAACGCGTGTGCTTATTGAATATTTAAAATACACATTATTTCAAATGAGTATTGAAGTTAGACTGTCGTTACTCGTTGTATTTGAGTACTTTTCTACCCAAAAAAAATCATCGAAAACACGACAGGTGTATTACAATTTGCAAGAATTACTTTCAATTCCAGACCATCTAAGTTATATTTGTTATATTCAAGATTTTTTTGGCTTTGTTCATTTTTTTTCTATTTTTTTTCTATTTTTCAGGGTTGAATTAGTAATTGAAGCTTTTGAAATTGACTTTCCCCCTTGTGATTCAATCTAACTTATAAAATTCTGGGGTTGATACGCTACTCGTTCGTTACAATGACGCTCTGTGCGCTCTGTACACGTTTAAAACACGTTGAATATGTTTCTTGGTCGTTAGACTGACGCTAGACGTGCGCTGCATTATCGCTAGACACGTTAGTTTCCATTTAGCTTAGCGTTCGTCAAACGCATTTCGACGTGTGCACAACGACCACATAGCGTACATCAGCGTGTGTATAACGTCCTTCTAACTTATGCCTAGCGTTCGAATAATTTATTTCTAAGACGTTGGCGAACGTCGGAAATTTCAAGCATGTTGAAATTCGCGCTGCTGAATGCGGTTTTGTTTTTATGTGTGTGTGTTTTATGTTGTTATGTGGTTTGTTTTGTTGTGATGATTTTTTGTCTGCCGGTTTTGTCTTTGTCTTCACGGTTATATGATACTGAATGAAAAGTGATTACCCCTTTGGTACACCTTTGCTTCTTGAAAAAATTGCGACGCACTCGGCGATCACCGACGCACGCTGACGTTCGCTAACGTGTTTGTAGCGTCTTCATAACGTGTACAAAACTTACGCAACGCACACCAGCGTGTTGAAAATATATTCTTAAACGTCGGCACACGTTGGCTAAAACGTTATAGTGTGACAGGGCCATTAGATAACGAAATTTTAGAGAAGTGTCATGTGAGAGAGTCTTTGAAAAATGGTTTGCTTGAATTGCCTGCTTCTTTTATTGCTCTCTGAAACTTGAATTCAGGATCGGGAAAAATCACACAATACTTTGTACCCATATTTTAAATTTTTTTATTAATTTTCAATTCTTTTATGATCGAAATTGTTTTAATATCCAAAGGTTCTTGTGTACAAAAGATCAGAATATTTCAATAAAAGATAAAACGAGGGTGCCAATTTAAAATACGGTGGTGCTTAACTTTTGGCGGACTGTTTACTTTCGACAATTGTAATGTTCAACCAAAACAAAGTCATTGAAATGTGGGATGAAAAATTTGAAGAATATTTAGGAACTTTGTTCGACAGACCTTCCAAGCAGTGGTTTACCCGTGAGAAGATGGAGAAAATAACTATCTGCAGATTGGGGAGGCTGATTCAGCAAGATTTCGGCAATATGTTTTATACCCCCTTCACATATACGAGATTTCCTTACGAGTTCTTACGAGTTTTCAACTCGTATTCGATCGCGAAGACTCGTAAATCAATCTTTTTTACTCGTAAACAGGTCTTTCTAGCTCGTGTAAAATCGTATGAAATCGTGAAAGTTTTACGAGTTGAAAAAACAACAATGTCATAATTTAACTCGTAAACAAATCGCAAGTAACTCGTAAACAACTCTTAGAGATCGTAAATAACTCGCCTTTACACGTAACAAAGTCGGGAAGACCTCGCAAAGGAATTCTTTTACGAGTGGTTTGCGAGTTAGTTACGATATCATTTCCAATATCGCAAATCACTCGTAAAGACGTCGTAAAGGCATCGAACATGCTCGTTAACACTTTAAAAAATAAATCCATATCGTCTCTGGACGGGAGTGCGAAATAATTCCGCACAACTGACGAAATCGTGACAACTCGGAAATAGATCGTAAAAGGTTGGCAGAAAATCTCGCAAGAACTCGTAAAACTATAAATTTTGAAAATCGTAACAACTCGTAAGAGAATATCGTATATGTGAAGGGGGTATTAGCCAAGAATGTTTACATTTTGCGCAGTCGATTTAACTGTCTACATGTATTGTCGTCTTCCTCAAACTTCATATATTTCTTAAATCATCAACAGTTACACGAAGTATGACACTTTATCGTGGACCCCTTTATACCGGTGAAATGAATAAAAAAAATGAGGATAAAAACAAACAAATTCTACAAATATCAAACATCACATTTCCCTATTTTATGTTTTGATTCCATCTTATTGTTTTTATTTGAGCTCCCCTATTTTACTGTATGAATCTGGGTGTTGTCAATTATAATTGAGAAATACCTATATGGTATGAATACTTGTATGGGCCAATTGGTTTTTAGACCATATGGGTATACTTGTACTTGCATGGTCTGTACCGTACGCGTACGATCTGAAACATGTATATGTCATGGCTAAAATCCAAGAGGAATTCAGATTTAGTCTACAACATGGGCATAGCAATATAATATCCCCTAAGTCTTTTAGTTCTTGAGATATGTAGGCTTCCAACTAAAACCTAGCATATATAGCCTAAGCATGGAATTTACGTAAATTCAAAGACAAAGTCAAATGGTGTAGGTGTTCGCTTTTAACGAAATTTTTAGATATCGAATTACAGAACGCGGTCAGTTTTAATGGTGTTGGAATAGAGTTGGAACAGATCTAACATATGCCAAGTCGATATTCTCAGATCCTATATCATTGTTGGGTTTTGGCTTCCCTGTTCGAACGTTTTAATTTTGAGTACTTTCCTTTCAATTAATGCTTTTGGTTTGTCTATCTTTCAATTTGTTTATTTAGTTTAGTTTAAACATATTTATTTATCCTGGATTGGGAAACAAGCTTAATGCTTCTATAAATCCCTCTCCAGCTAACAGTTTGCGAATTTGGCCTTTGTAGATGGCCCCCACTGAGCCTACTCTTATCGAACTCTAAAAGGGGTGTTTAACGTGCACAGGGTATTGCTCTCCCCATACACGGGACAACCTTTTATCGTCCCTTCCGAAGGACTAGCATCGTTTCTTGAGACCATCCTCGCAAATGGTGTCAAGAGAGAGTCGGAAAATCGGTCCATGAAATTTTCACCCCTGACGAGGATCGAACCACGAACACCAAATTTCCGGTTTTTATGTCACTCTGCTTTTATGATTGTATATTTGTCAGTTTAGAACACATCAAATCTATAATGTTTCATGCGTTTAACGTTTAAAATTGTCTAAACCCCTAGGTTCTTCCTAGCCCAAACATAATTTGATCTTAGTCACGAGTCTTGAATATTGGAGTTTTCAAAGACTCAATCCTGAGTCCAACTGAAGAAGAAGAAGAAGAATAGACGAAACGTGCGTCATACGTATTGTTTGGAACTTTGTTGTATATTTTTATTATGGACTTTGTGAATACAACCAATTTACCGGCAATGGCTAACGCATATAAAAGCAGTCCAAGATAAAAGATTTTTAATAAACAAAACAGGTAATTAATAGCTGTCACCAGATATCAAGCTTTAAGCATAGTCGGCATTACTCCGCTTATGAGGGACTTATACTGATTTATCATGAATTCGAGGCTGTAAAAGAAACCTGTCATGATAACCTAGCTGTCACCACAGTCGCTAAGGATAACCATTTTTTTTTAAAAAACAACTCAAATCATTGTTAAGCTTTTTATTAATATAAGACATAGATTTACCAAGAGATGACCGCTCCATGATGTCCATAATCTTGATCAAATGTTGAGCATGTTGTCCGTATCATACAAGTAAGTGACAATTCATCGACTCACAAATACCTAACACACTGGCTGTCGATGCTATAAGAAGATATCAGTTTCACAAAAGTCAATGGAAAGCTTCTAATGAACAATTTTGACAGTAGCATTGATTAGTCATACACAAGTGAATATACTTAGGTACTCATAGCTGTTAATAGCACTTCTTTTTATGAGCTTGTTGATTTCCATTTTGTTATAAGATGAACACTGCCGCAATTATGTTTTCGAATCCAACAGTAGAGACTATTTTGAGTTCTCATATTTATTCTGCAAAGTAAATAAATGAACCAAAATAGACAATGACATTAATTATCATAAAAATATGAAAACATATATTCACAAGCCTGCTTATAAGCAAATTGTAGAATATTATAATAAATTAAGATATAAAGAAATGACGAGCAATGTGAAATAATAGCTTTTTTATTCAAACTCTGAGTATTCAAAGCAGACAATTAATCGGACACTCACAGAAAATAAATGACCAATTAATCGGACAGTAAACGATTATGCCATAATTACAAAACTTAATGTTTTTAACAAAATTGTGTATTTTATCTCCATCTATTCTTTTCAATGTAGAGAGTCTAACAATCGCCCTTTTTGATAATAATAAAAAGGCTAATAAAAGCATTGCAGTTTGCGAGTAAATTCCAAATATGTGCTAAGAGGTGAAGGAAAAAATGTTCACCCATCGATCATCAATCGAAAAATTATAATAGTTTAAATTGTCCTGAATGCAAAAAGAAACGTTAAAAAGTTGTGTAGATGAGCAAGCTATAAAAACAACTCACCTTTGTTCCCATTCGATATCGTAGTACGTTCATGCAGCCTTAAAACCACAAAAATCTTGCGAAATAAATAACATGCAACTAGGATATACCATCGGACAGTGATCAACTTCCGTGATCGCTTACTCTCCGGTTATACACTGTGACTTAGACCTGTCGGATTTTCATAAAAAATACTGCTTCCTCTTCCGGAGCACCTGAGTTCACTCTCGTTTCGACTTGAGTTCACGTTGTTGAATGCAGCTTTGTTGTTATGTGTGTGTGTATGTGTTATGTTGTTGACTGGTTATTTTCGTTGTGATGATATTTTGTCTACCGGTTTTGTCTTTGTCTTTACGGTTTTACGATGTTGATAACCCCTTTGGTACCCCTTTGCTTCTTTCAATGCAGGTTGATCTTGAGGTGCTGATCACTTTTCACCTGTCGTCCTTTGATATTTATCCGTTTTTAAGTTGTTTTTTTTTACAAAAGAAATGCAAAACATGTGTTTGAGGTTTTAGAACACAGATGGAGTTTTATACAGTGTGGTTGTGCATGGTGACGTCTTTGAATTTTGAAAGTAAAAATCAATAGTCGATTTTAAGTATCTGTAAATAAAGAAACCTCGTAATTTAATAATTCTGCCGATGACCTTGTGTATCAATATCAAACTAAGACTTTGTTTATCAAATATTCATCAAACACTTCATAAAAATTAATCACTTATTGGAATCCTATTGCGTTTGCGTTTCAAGACTTTCGGTTTTGTTTTTGAGCATATTGTAGGACAAAATGTCAAAGTGTCTAAAATAACGATGCACATGAACGCTGCTACTAAGATAATAACACCAACAGCACCGATAGATTTTGCGCTTGTTCTGTGATCTTCAGCACTTGTTCGAGCTCTTTTATAGGAAGTTAAAATCGTTTTATCCAAAATCAGCATAGTTTGTATTCTGTTCTTTTCGGCTTCAAGAATTGCGTACTTTTCTGCGTCCGTCAAATTTGCTTCGTAATAGTTTAACCAATAAAGTTTTCTGCTGTCGCATGTACATTGGCATTTTAAAGATGTATTCGATGTCGACTGTATCACAGACTGTGTTGTTATTGGTATTGTCTGCTGATCTGACGTGACGTAACTGTTTGTTGTACTGTCATCGCTTGTTGCGGACACGTCATTCATTGCAGTCGTCACGTGATCTGTTGTTGATAAATAACTGTTGGTTGTTGATGCGTCATTATTGCTTGTTGTTACTCTGTTATTTGATGTCGTAAAATAATTGGTGGTTGTTGTTTCATCATTACTTATTGTTGATGTCATTTCATTGTTTGTTGTCAAGTAACTATTGGTTGTTGTTGCCTCATTCTTTGTTGTTAATTCACTTATTGATGTTGAATAAATATTTGTTGTTGTGTCATCATAACTGGTTGTTGCTGTTGAAATTTCATCCGTGGACAAAGTTAATGTTGTGCTTGCTGCTAGAATTAAAAAGTTAGTATTCAAGCATAACAAATTGTCTTGAATATTATAACTAAATTTTTTTTTTATTGACGGACGTAAGATTTTTTTTTCGGTTTTAAAGATCCAATTAATTTCTGGTCATTCTACAAAAAGTTGAAGAGACCGGCATTTGACATATATTAAATGTATCTAATGTCGTCTAATACTGTTTGACATGACATTCTCTTTTCTGTGGAAGGCATTTTTTATAGAATATAGCATTCCATCATTAAACATTTTATCGAAATATACATTTTTAAGCAGACCCTCAAAATCCATAACACATTGAAAACCTATTTTTGTCGCTAAAAGTCGCTGGAAAGGCAATATTTTACAGTCATGCCATGCGTAAAAAGTTTTGCTTGAATTTTCCACTAGTTCATTGCTCTCCTTTACATTAATTTAGGTTAGGAGAATGTCCCACAATACAATACATTCAGAGTAGTCATTTTTAACTTTATTCTAAATTCCTTCAAGATGCAAAATGATAATATCCAAAGGTTTTTGTGTTCAAAAGTTGTGAATATGGAAATAATATATAAAAGGAGGATGCCAATTCTAAATGTGGTCGTGCTTAACTTTTGACGGACTTTTAATATCGCACATTATGTCAGACAAACCTAGCAATTCATTAAAGAAATCAACATTTCTGCATGCAGGTTTGTTAATGTTCATCAGACCAAAAGTAAATTTTGTCACATTTGTTGGTGTTTGGTTTCAACAAGTTGTAGAAAAGTTATATCAATTGCGATCACTTTAAAATCGTTAAAGAAACAAATATTGAGAGCGTACATTGTGTGCTATGTCCTGGAGATTTCGATCTAGATCTGTTGTAATACAATGAAACAACATTAAATTACTTCCGCTATCTTCTAAGATTTCACATTGAATTAATTGCAATTATTTCAGGTCTGGATTTGAATTATATGCATTTTATTTAGACCATGGGCCAATTGCAGAACCGCGAGCAGTGCCAAATGGCCTCGTTGAAGGCTACTGGCGGTTGTCCATTGTAGGGTTTTACTAAATTGCCGTTTTATTTTGGGCTGTGTCGCGTACACTTATTCCACATCTCATTATTTTTCTATTATTAGGATTTTGGATAGTGGGAGGTTTAATTTGGTCGAATTTCGATCCCCAATCGTCCAATATTTTTTTCTATACCCTATCCAGTCCTCAATAGATTGATCTTTGTATAAAAATCTGCTTATATCTTTGATTTGCCAATTATAATGTCAACTCATCACAACAAAATCAATCAGTCAATTACTTACGACATTCTGGAATATCGCAGTATTCCCAGTCTAATGTGGGGTCTGTCGTGACGCACCACAATCTGGCGTCATTGTCTGGTGCTCTACAGTAATTATGGTGCTCAGGGCCCATGGGGAATACTGGGATGTGGGGAACGGTTGCGTCCCATCTTTGACATGTCCGGTTAGATTCCGTTAGGTTGTGGGTTCCGTTGTAGAAAGGTACACCATTTATATATACGAAACAGTCTTCTGTAAAACAGTAAAATGATTTAATAATAGTATTGTATTTGCAACCTGTAGAATAAAAATAGCAAGGAAAATGGGTTAGAATATCAAATTTAGTTTTGCACTGCACTCGAATAAACAAACTTGGGTTTCCGGGCGAGACTGATTTATAAATTTAGGATAAGAACATTTTTTTTTTATAATCCAGCTTAATATGAACCAAAGTACATGTAACAGGTGTAGCAAATATTTCGTGATAAAAATTCTATCAAAAGAGACGTGTCACACATACATTGCAAATTATATTTCCCATCCCTACCCATCACTTCTTTTACCAGTGGCACTCAAATCTCTACTCACCAATTGACCTTGTGTCCTCTTTTAGTGTAAATTTATGTTCACATTTTCCACATAGACTTTTTTAGCGGTTACAACCAAGAAAGATATATTCAATGCATTTCAACGTGCATATTCAAAAGCAGCTAATAATAGTTCATTTAACAAATCAGCATTTCTGCATGCAGGTTTGTAAATGTTCATCAGCCCAAAAGTAAATTTTGTCGCATTTATTGGTGTTTGGTTTCAACAAGTTGTAGAAAACTTATATCAATTGCGATCACTTTAAAATCATTACAGAAACAAATATTGAGAACATACATTGTGTGCTATTTCCTGGAGATTTCGATCTGTAGTAATACAATGAAACAACATTAAAATACTTCCGCTACCTTCTAGGATTTCACGTTAAATTAATTGTAAACTCTATTTACATTTCTATGTTGACTTCCTCAGGCATGATACTCAGTTCAGGTTTTTAACAATTGCTGGAATGTAGCTCAATGCTACTGAGGGTTTTGTTTTTAGCTCACCTTCGGGTCAGGTGAGCTATTGTCATCGTTAAGCGTCCGTCGTCCGTCCGTCCGTCCGTTAACTTTTCTTCAAAGATCTTCTTCTCTAAAACCACTGAAGGGATTGCATTGAAACTTGGTATACTTGATCTTTAGGATGTCCTCTACCAAGTTTGTAAATTATATACATGTCGACCAACCAACATGGCCGCCATTGCTAAAAATAGAACAGGGGGTCAGACCATTATTTTTGGCTTATAACTCAAAAAGTATAAAAGATAGAGAAAATCTGAAGCAACTTTTCATGTTCAGCATTAAAAGCTCTACAAATCTCTCCATTGAGTCAAAAGTGTGAAACAACTCCTTATAGGAGTTATTGCCCTTTAATCGTCAAAATTGACCATTTTTATACGACCGCAAAAAATTTGCGGACGTATTATGGTATGATGCTGTCGTCGTCGTCGTCGTCGTTGTCGGTGTCTGTTAACTTTTTAGTGTTTCCACAATAACTTTAGTTCCAGTTATCCGATTGCTATGAAACTTTACAATGATGTTCCTTACCATAAAAGGATGCATGGGATTGATTTTGAGGGTCCCCCCTTTTTTTGTTTTGAAATTAGGGGCCCAAAAGGGGGAAAAAATTCAAATATTTTACTTGTTTCCACCATAACTTTGGTCCTAGTTGGCCTATTGCTGTGAAATTTGTCAAGAATGTGTCTTACAATAAAATAATGAACCTGATGAATTTTTGTGCCCCCCTTTTTCTCCGTTGTGTAATTAGGGGCCAAAAGGGGCCAAAATAAAAACTTTTTTATTTGTGGTCCGATTTCGAAATTTTTTTTTACATGTTTGTTCTTGTCAAATAGCGGATACAAAATTAAGAATTAATTTTTGCGAACCCCCTTTTCCCCCCTATTACGTAATTAGGGGCCAAATGGGGCCAAAATCGAAACTTTTTTATTTGTGGTCCGATTTTGAAATTTTTTTTTGCAAGTTTATTTTTGTCAAGTAGCGAATTCAAATTTGTGAATTTATTTTTGCGACCCCCACCCCTTTTTCACCTGTTACGTAATAAGGGGCCAAAAGGGGCCGAAATTTAAACTTTTTTATTTCTGGTCCGATTTTGAAATTTTTTTTTGCATGTTTGTTCTTGTCAAATAGCGGATACAAAATTAAGAATTAATTTTTGCAACCCCCCCCTTTTCCCCCTTATTACGTAAATAGGGGCCAAATGGGGCCGAAATTGAAACTTTTTTAGTCCCCTACCGGTCCACAATTTCTTATGGGAGTTATGGCCCTTTGAACTTTGAAAATTCACTAAAATTTCAGTTTTCCGCACTTTTTTTCTAAACGCTCATAGATAATGGACTTTGTTTTGGTATGTGAGTTTACCTTGATGTGTTACAGATCAAGTTTGAGTTTCGTGCCGATCCATAAATTTTTATGGGAGTTATGGCCCTTTGAACTTTGAAAATTCACTTAATTTTCAGTTTTCCTCACTTTTTTTCTAAACGCTTATAGATAATGAACTGATTTTTGGTATGTGAGTTAACCTTGATGAGTTACAGATCAAGTTTGAGTTTCATGCCGGTCCACAAATTTTTATTGGAGTTATGGCCCTTTGAACTTTGAAAATTCACTAAAATTTCAGTTTTCCACACTTTTTTTTCTAAACGCTTATAGATAATGAACTGATTTTCAGTATGTGAGTTTACCTTGATTAGTTACAGATCAAGTTTGAGTTTCATGCCGATCCATAAAATTTTATGGGAGTTATGGCCCTTTGAACTTTGAAAATTCACTAAATTTTCAGTTTTCCTCACTTTTTTTCTAAACGCTTATAGATAATGAACTGATTTTTTGGTATGTGAGTTTACCCTGATGAGTTACAGATCAAGTTTGAGTTTCGTGCTGGTCCACAAATTATTTTGGGAGATATGGCCCTTTGAACTTTGAAAATCTATTGCATTTTTCTTTTCTAAACTTTTTTTATATTGTTCCTTGTACATAATAAACTGATCAAGTTTAGGTATTCATTTTTTTGACAAATTGTTACCAGTGACTGAAATATGAGGCCGGTAGGGGACTAAGTATTGTTTTGCAATACTCTCAGAATGCTTGTTATTTCTGGTCCGATTTTGAAAATTTTTTTTGCATGTTTGTTCTTGTCAAATAGCGAATACAAAATTAAGAATTAATTTTTGCGACCCCCCCCCCCCCCCTATTTCCCCATATTACGTAATTAGGGGCCAAATGGGGCTTTTTTATTTGTGGTCCGATTTTGAAATTTTTTTTTGCAAATTTATTTTTGTCAGGTAGCGATTCTAAATTTAAGAATAAATTTTTGGGGCTGTAACCATAATTTTAAAAAAAATTCTGGTTCGATTTTTAATTTTTTCCCCAAACATTATTCTTTTAAAGAGTAGAATACAACATTCAAAATTTATATTTTTAGCCCCTGGGTTGAAAGTCCATCAGAGAAGCATGTGTCAAAAACCTTTGTCAGTCCACCATGGGCTGCATGTGTCCAGAACAATAGACTATCCATATTAGGCCTAAAACGTACAGGGTTCAACATGTTGCGGTCGTATCATGCTGCGCTCGGCGAAGCTTTTTATTGCAGTTTTTAGACAATATCTTGTAAACTGTTAGAGCTAGAGGAAAAGTTAGCATTGCAGAATTGTTAAGCTCATTCAGATCTACAAAAATGATTAAGGGTCAAAATTGTCAGATCAGCCATTTAAGAGTTGTTCCCCTTTAAACTGTTTTTTCCATTAATTTTAACTGATTTTCAAAAATCTTCCTCTCTGAAATCACCAAAGGGATTGCCTTGAAACTTGGTACACTTGATTTTTAGGATGTCCTCTAACAAGTTTGTGAATTATATACATGTAGACCAACCAACATGGCCACCATTGCTAAAAGTAGAACAGGGGGGTCAAACCATTGTTTTTGTCTTATACCTCGAAAAGTATAAGAGATAGAGAAAATCCGAAGCAACTTTTCATGTTCAGCATCAAAAGGTCCTTACAATATTTTTGCCTTTTAACTGTATTTTTCTATTTATTTAAACTGATTTCCATAAATCTTCTCTAAAACCACTGAAAGGATTGTTTTGCAACTTTGTATACTTGAAAGTTTGTGAAATGTATTCAAACTTTGGCATAAGAGATCAGGTGAGCGATTCAGGCTCCTTGGAGCCTCTAGTTGTTTTTCATTTTCATTAAAAAAAGTGAAATAAAGATCATGCAAATAAATTGTTAAGGGTTACGCTGTGTATTTTACAAAAGCGGCTTGCACAATTGTATGTTTAAAGAATCCTCAGTTCCCTGCCCAATGTTGCTTGTTAGAATAGGTATGCCGGTTTCCTCCTTTGCCCTATATTGTCCTGTACGTCGACAAAAGCATAAAACCTCAAAACACAATCAGTTATCGTTTGAATGGGTGATGTGCAACCTTACTAGTGCTTGCAAATTGTGACTGATCACTTAAATTATTATCTGAATTCTGCTGCCCTCATTTTATAAAAAAAACAGCTATTCAAAATATGCATTTAGAAATTGAAAATAAATAGGTTATAGGGAAAACTGAATTCTGATAGATTGTTTCCATCGTTCCAAAGCTTTAAAATTCTGACGCTGAACATCTATACTACTAAATCAAGAGATTGAATTGTTTTAGCCACGTACATGTATCTGCTAAATAATGAAAATTATTTGTTGTATGACTTATTCAAATAGTGTTTTGTTCTTTCACAAACCACAATTTTTTAAACAAATTGCTAAAGACCATTTCCGCCCAGGAGCTTATAAGCTGTCACACATGCTCAATACATGTTTATTATACCCCGCTTGAAAAGTGAGGTTTATGTAGTGATAGGGGTGTGCGTCCATGTGTCCGTCCTTCCGTTATACCTCAGGGTACCCATCTCTTATCTCCTAAACCCTTGGATGGATTTTTATGAAACTTTCACACAATCTTTGTGACATAATGTAGATGTGTACCTTCTACTTCAAAATTTGATCAGAATTTTTTTTTAGGTTCCAATAGCAAAACATAGACTTAGCTGTTTGACTATAAGGGGTACCCATCTCTTATCTGCAACAACTTATTAACCCCTTGATGGATTTTCATGAAACTTTCACACAATCTTTGTGACTTCATGTAATTTGTGAACCTTTTATTTTAAAATTTAATCCTAATCATAATGTGTATTTATTTGTGAGCTATTGCTCACAGTTTTTCTAGTTAAATACTGGAACTGTTGATGGTTGGAAGCTTATGTTCGAACCTGTTTGTATTTAACAAAAAAAGGACTTCCCAAACTGTATGTGGTTATGTTCCCAAGGTCAGTGGTTTCCTCCGGGTACTCCGATTTCCTCCACAATTAACACTGACTACCCTACATTGCCTAGATGGGTCGATAAAGTGTTTAAACACCAACACACACACACACACACACACACTTGATGTTGAAAAGTGCTCAATACATTTTTATTACATACTGGAACTGTTGATGGCGGGAAGATTCATGCATCGTAAAACCAAGTTAACATAGAAATAATTTATTTTTTATTCTAATTTTGTTTGTTTTTATAATATCTATACATTTTAGCGTTTCATCTTTTATGTTTGGTAAGTGAAACGGGTAATATACTAGGCACCAAAAGAAACAGTACATATTTATAAATATGAATATATAAATGTTATCTTAATAGACTTGGATATGTGTAATTCCTAATTTTTCAGTGAAAAACTTATTTGAGTGTGCATGAAAATGAATTCACATCAGTTTTAAAATGTTAAAATTTCATTAAAAATGTTTATTGCTAATTTGAAATGGAATGACTTGTACCAGGAGGTAAAAATATCAATTTCTAAATTGCAAAATTACAAATACCAAAACGCGGGTATAAACGGTTAATTTGGATATGCTATATATCGATATTTCAAGGAGTAACCTCTCATCAGTAGCATTTGAATCAAAACATTGGAATATAAAATTCCAGAACTGTTGAAAACGAAAAGTACTCAAAACCAAAACGTTCGAACAAAAAAGCCAAATCCAGCACCAAGGATATCGACCATGTGCATTACAAGATAAGAAACCTGGTGTTTTAAACAATTTTGAATTTATAAAGCGGAAATTTCAGCGACAAATATATTAGAAATTTTATGGTAAATCGTGTCAGACAAGTCTGACGACCAGGCTTATAATTACCCTCGGGGACCTCTGGTCCACCAGCAGCGGTTATCGCCCAGTGGTTTCAAAATTACAAATACCAAAACGCGGGTATAAACGGTTAATTTGGATATGCTATATATCGATATTTCAAGGAGTAACCTCTCATCAGTAGCATTTGAATCAAAACATTGGAAGGTAAAATTCCAAAACTGTTGAAAACGGAAAGTACTCAAAACCAAAACGTTCGAACAAGGAAGCCAAATCCAGCACCGAGGATATCGACCATGTGCATTACAAGGAAAGAAACCTGTTGTTTTAGACAATTTTGAATTTAAAAAGCGGAAAACATTTTCTGAAGACGCATTTTTTTTCATTATTTTTTCGTCCAAAAACAAAAAAACAAAAAAAGGTAAAAATTTCAAAGCCATTTGCCACCGAACATAATTATTTCAACTTGTTTATGTCCCGATGATGGCTACACTATCGCCGACGAGACATTAAGCAACTAAATATCAATCAATCAATCAATAATTGACCAGTTCGCCATTTCGGGTAAAGACAGTGCTTTTTGAAATTTCAAACTTGAGATGTGATTTTTTTTTATTTTTACCTTAAATTGTGAGTGAATCTTTATAACCCATTCTGTAGGTCAATATTGGTATTTTTGACAAATTATGAAAAAAAAATAAGTCAGTTGAATTTGCATTGGCTGGTATCGTGTTTTTTTT
The DNA here is from genome assembly GCA_963971305.1 of Arcuatula senhousia. NCBI lineage: Eukaryota > Metazoa > Mollusca > Bivalvia > Mytilida > Mytilidae > Arcuatula > Arcuatula senhousia. The sequence continues at coordinate 93,283 of CAXARO010001568.1, forward strand.
GCGCTAAGTATATATGGGCGATGAACATAAAGGAGAATCAAGACGATAAAATGAACATAAAAATGATAATGAAAAATATATAGGAGTCAAATTTATTTCATATTTTAATAGTATTACGCAAAACAGTTTGGGTACAAATAAAATTAGCAAACAGTGGTACAATATTGTTTATACCACTATGTCATAAAATGTAATGAGATACCCTGCATTAATCATGCTTTAGCAGTAGATAAGGCTAAATTCCTGAAAGACCCCCCTCATTAATTATCATAAATTTTCATTTAGCACCCTCTACAGTCCAGTGGTATAAATCAGTTATCCCCCATCGGGCATCCGCCCTCAGGGGAATAACTAGCACTTAAATGAGTAAGATGGTGTTTACATCGAACATTAAGGAGAATAAAGATTATAAAATGAACATGAAATGAAAAAAGAGAAATATATGGATGTGATTTTAATTTTTTCGTGTGATTGGGAAAAATCGAGAGAAAAAAAACAGTACGGTACGGGTACGTTTATGTTTAAGTGGTGTTATTCCCATAGCAGCACGTTTTGGCTTATATATGGGCGGTGGATAATAAGGAGTTGATAAAATGAACACTAAATGATGATCAATATATGGTGGTGGAGTGGATAACGAAGAAAGATAAATGTTTGAAAGAACACTTGAAAAAGAGGGAGATATGGTGGGGGCAAAAACACTATTTGGCAGCCAACAAAAAGGATACTTTACTTGCATCAAACATGTCAATCTGTACACGTGTTAGTCTATATTTGTCAGCCTTTAGGCCCGCAGCAGCGCTAAGCTTGTCGGTAAAAGTTCACTAAAGAGCGCTCAGAAACCTGACATCGGGGTCAGGCCGCTTTGCCCGCAAAGCGACTGGGATGTGTGCCCCAGGGGGCAGCCCTGACATAGAGAGATGCGGGGTCGTCAGGCTATAATGCGGAAAACCTGACCGCAAACCATAGTGGTGCACTGTGTTTGGAAAAATGTCACGTTCCTCGCACGTTAAAGAACCCTGCTGCAGGTCTCGGTAAGAGTAGGACCCGTAGGATCCCCATGCAGGAGGCTAAATTTCCCGTCCCTACCCATCACTCCTTTTTCCAGTGGCAGTCAAAACTCTCCTACCCGATTGGCTTTGGGTCCCCATTTCCTCCACTTCATCATCATTTCATGTTCATTGTATCACCACTTTCATGTTCATCTCCCGGATATAGCCGAAATCGTGCTGCTTGGGAGTAAAGCAATAACTAACTAACTAATTAGGCGGCTATTTATCAATTAAAGACCTTGATTATCCCAGGTCTATTACCACTGCAACTGTCTGGTATCAGATTCTAAAATTAAATTAAGGTACTTCAGTACTTTTTTTTCTTGTTTAATTAACTATCGTGAATTTATTTTACACAATCATTATATTTCGCACTTAGATGTAATATATTTTTTTAAGAAACAAGGTCTTAGGTACAGTTATATATAAAATGTCACTGCCAATCATGTAAAAAATAACGCCAGAACACAACATTTGTTAAAATTATCTACTTAATCAGATACATTTCCCTGCAGACGATTACTAATTAAGACTTTAGCTTAATTTCATGGTAAGAGCCATTTGAAATCGCACTCTTTTAACTCTTCAAAATTATGAACTTATGAAAAGTGTTAATCAAAGTCATATCATATCATACTCATTAACGATATCTTACTCTTTGGTAATCTAATTATCTGTCCTTTATGACATTTTTGAAATAGTAAAACAAGGAAATTAAATTACACGTATATCACTTCCTTTAAAATAATATTTCCTGGATGAGATATTAAAAAAATATTTTGAGTTCCTTTCAAATAAAATTTCATTCGTGCAGATGGAGATGTCTTATATAGTTCATTTAATTGTCAATTTTTCATAATTATTGTTTCTTGTTTTGGTTCCTTGCGGTTTCTGTTTAATCGTCTTTTGGTTAATTTAATTAATACAGTTTTCCTTTGGGTTTTTTTGCCATTCAAATAAAAAAAAATATAGGGAACATAATACAATTAAGTTCCAGACTATAGATTTTATCTTTGAAAGAAGGTACACTCATCATATATATAACCAAACAATTCCATCACAAGAGACAAGAAAGGCAAGTCACGTTAAATGTTTTTCTACATAAAATTATATTTCAATGGATATAAAATAAAAACTACATTAAAACTTATAAAATAATCGGATCTTTTGCTTTCTTTTACTCTGCAATTTAAAGTTTTTTTGCGTATCCCTAATGTCAATCCGTCTGTTTACTTGATATCCGTTTATATTGTACCAAATCAGGCCCATCAATATCTCTGGTGTGCTTTCGTTTAATTTGTCTTTTTGTACTTATGAGATTTGGTAGTTTTTATGTAATTTTATTTACAGAAGTGGCCTTCTGGTCTTTTAAAGGGCATTGTTCGACAAAATGGGAAGCAATAGCATTTAAAGCTAAAATTTTCAGCATGGGGTTGTATTGCAATCTACATTAAATGAATAAGTAGGCAAATAAACCACAAACATCATCATAACTGTAAACTTCCGCTTTAGTATTGTCTTCTTTTCATATTTATACCCCACCGAACGAAGGGGCGAGGTATTATGTTATACCCTCAGTTTTTTTCAGACTCTGTCCGTCGTCTGTCTGTCCGTCCGTCCGTCCCCCGATGGTTTCTGGATGATAACTTGAAAACGCGAAAAGGTATTTGAATGATATTTGTTCTCGACTGTTTATATTAGTACATTAACATACAGGTCAGCTTCAATTTTCAGGATGAACCAAAAATATTATTGAAGATTTGCAACTTTGTAAATTTTCAAAATTTGAAAATGAAGGAATTTTTTGGTCTAAGAAAGATAACTCATTTCTTTTCTGTCTCAATATAGATTTAGTATACAAATATATAAAACTATGATGACGGGGTCTCATTTAATGTCCAATTAGATGCCCGATTTGTTATCTTAGGTTTATTATGCCGCATGCAATGTGTTGCAGAAGCGACATGTAGGGGTTACTTTGGCATCATCCGTCGTCTTGCGTCGTCACAAAAAAAAATCCATAACAGTTTTCCAGGCAACTACATGCCACAGCCTCTTGATATTTGATAGGTAGCTTCATTCAATAGTGCTATGAGGTGTAAAGCGATTTTATGCCCGAAAAACCACTACTTCCAGTTTACTAAATACTTAAGTTTTTATGTATAATGACCATATATATGCAAAATTTTCGTCGCAGTTTTCTTGGTAACTACATGCCATAGCTTCTTGATATTTGGCATGTAGCTTCATCCTACAGTACAATACCGGTAAGGTGTATAGCGATTTTATGCCCGACAATTTGCTACTTCCTGTTTACCGAATACTTAAGTTTGTATGTATTATAACCATATATATGCAATATTTTCGTCGCAGGTTTCTGGGTAACTGCATGCCACAGCTTCTTGATATTTGGCATGTAGCTTCATAGCATAGTACTATAAGGTGTTAAGCAATTTTATGCCCGAAACATTGCTAATCCCTGTTTACCGAATATTTTAAGACGCAGGCGACAAACGTCTTCCATGGAAGACCGCCATTCTAGTTCTTTTTAGAAGCAGCAAGTTGAAAATGGAAAGAATATGAAATTTCAAAATTATTGGAAAATAAAATGATATTGTAGGTGCCCATTACAAACATCTCGACTTTAAAAAAAATAAATGTAAAACGTGAAAATTTGTAATTAAAAAGTTATTTTTATAAAGGGATAATACTTAAAGTAAATGAACTAAAAAACTTTCTTCTGTTTTTTTTTCTTTTTATATTCTTGGGAAATAATATGTAAATAATTGTACTATTTTGATCTTGTGATGAAATTAACATTGTAAAGCTCTGACTAGTAAGCTGTTGTATTAAGGAATCAATATAGAATAAAATTTCATGCAATAAATTTTACTTCTGAAAGAAAGAAAAACGAGGTAATCAGAAATATATATTTTTAAATCTTTAAGTAGAAAAAAAGTACAATGCAATAAATCATGTTCTTGCCCTTTTTCGGTTATGAAAGGAGAATGTTCGGAAAGGGCCAAAAACGGCCCTAAATTTCAAATTCGAGACTGCTACTAAATAATGCTGCTAGAATGGTCATAAGACTCTATACTTTATATATGTCATAAATTGTGCGTGAATTGTTTACTCTTGTGAACAACACGGACCTTAAAAGTTAGTGAATTTATGTAAACATCGCTATTTTTGGCATATTTAGCCTCTTTTCTGTAAAAAATGATGAATACAATGTTGGCCGCATATTTTGACCAAAATTATTGTTTGGTTAAAATATTCGCTTTTAAGTAACAAATAAATAAACAAAAATCTATGTTGGTCAGAGCATGCGGCCACTTTTGATTTTGGCACAATAGTGGTGAAAAGGGGTGAAAAATCGACAAAAATGAAGATTTTCCAATTTTTTTCTAATATTTAGTGTGTCATCGAAGGAAACAGCACAATTTTATTATTAGAAAACTATTATATTTGTTAAATATAGGTATTCTGTGGGTTATTTCCAAAGCATTCATTTAGATTTCTTAAACATGAAAAATCAGCCCAATTACAGGGCCTATTATGGGCTTTTGTGAACATACTCCTTTGTAGTTATAACCCAAAATTTAATATACATTTACATACGACACTACTGATCTACTGGTGTAGAAAACTCCTGAAGTTGTACCATTATCGTATTGCAATGGTCACCTTTATTGTTTAGTGTTTGTAGCTTTACTGCTTAACAGAGAGAGAGAGTATTTGTTTTTCAATAACTTTCAGAGCTCTGCTTCATTTTGTATATGTCTCTTAAAAGCTGAAACAAAATATTTTAAACGGATATGTTGCAATAACCAAGAACTGCTACGATTTTAGTTTATGTCGGTGACCTGTGTGTGGTGGGGGGGGGGGGGGTTGCGGGTGTGCATGCGTTTCTTCCTATGATTCAGGTTTGTACTGAATAATCAAAGAACTGTCTTTATGAAACCTGCGCCTGTTTTAATATAAACGCATTAACTTGGTTCGTTTGAAAAGCAAATAAATGTGTCTTTGTTAACTAAATCAAACAGTTATAATTGCCACTTAATGTCTACCAGGTCTATTATATTCTTTATATTTAGTAATTTGGCAATTAGGTTACCTCTGAAGTAGACCATATATTGTGATATTAGTCAATTTTCCCAAATAACAAGGCATATACAGAAAACATATTTCATTGTCAGGTATTTAATCACTAAAAATTTTAAGATAGGTAATTAAGTTTCCGATGGCGATCATCTGTATAAATCGATTCCGTGACATCCCGGACCATAACATTGTCGGACCATGACAAAGTCGGACCATAACAAAATCGGACTTCACTAAATCGGACCATAACAAAATCGGACTACGATCCTCAAAGTATCTATAGTTCAAAACTTAAATAAACAACTTTTGATATTAGCATTCAGATATTAGCTAGATTTATGGTGTCAACGTTTTGATGGGTTATATGACTTATTTTTAGTTTTCTTTGTTAAAGTTTTATAACATTCCAATTTTATTTATACAAATTATAAAGTTTAAAATAACAATGTAAATAAATGCGACTTGCTTAACTTTATTTTTCAATTCAGACGTCGAATCTCAATCTCTTTTGTGTAATTTTCATGTACATGTTTCTGGTCAAAATTACATATACATTTTACATGTAACTACGTATTTATACCCTATCAACACGAACACACTCTTTTGATTACAGTTGCCATTCTTAACAAATGTATCCGATTTTTACCTCCCTAGAAGCACGGCGGCACCATGAGTATGCAGACTGTATGCAGAAAGGTTATACTCTTAGTTGTAGCGGCCACAAAATAATGAGGACTGAATTCCCAATCATCATTCTACGTGAAATTTTATGCATTTTTAATGCCAATGTTAACTTTAATAGAAATAATAATTTTCAGGTACAAACGCTAGCATTCCAACATGGTATACGCTGAGTCTTGAAATCATGTCAATCTTTTGTTTTTTTCAGGTCCTTTTTTTCCCTTGTACATATTGGTTTATCTTAGTCATTATTGCGGTTCTAGTGCGTTGAAGTTCTGCGATCTTCATATTCACATATTGTTGGGCATTTTTCAATCTTTTGGGAATACCTTCTTTGGTGAGTCTTGAATTCATTGCCTGGAATTTTGTTCCAGTCTTTATTTTTAAGCAACTTCAATACTTTGCCGCCTACCTTTGTCTATTCCTTCATGAGACAAAACCTCGAGATACCGAACGACGACCGTGGTTACAATAGCCGGCAATAACCCGCGGAATTTACTGGCTATGTTGTTCATACATATGTACTGTGTACTGGTGTTGTTCGTACGTAAGTGGCATAAATACCAACAGCAAGTCTTATGGTCTCAGGTCAATAGTCGGACTGATCAGGTCGTATGTGCAGCTGTAAGGACTGACTCGACTCGACTACTACTACTAATTTGGGTGTTTATAGCCTGGCTACCCTCTTGGGTATTGAAGGCGTTAACTTACATTAATTTTTGTACCCTTATGTTTGTTGGAGACATAAGAAGAAAAATAAATAAAAGTGGGTCCTACCTAACTCCTATCTTTATGAGAAGCCCTACCTACTTATTGGGATGTCTCCTGAGTCTATTATGTATAGCCTAATAGGCTCAAATTTACCAAAGTAATCTACTGACATAATGTACTAGGGAAGTAGGCCCTAGTTAATGGAATGAGGTCTTGTGCGAGCAACGGTCACCTTTGCCAAAATAATCACACTAAGGAAAAGGCAATTTGTGAGGGTTAAATTACATGCCAGTAAACTCAACTGTATGTTTCAAAAAATTTACAAGTTCTCAAAAACTTCTTTGTAGGTTCTCTACATGGTGAATATCTTATTTAAAGTTTACTAATAAATTAGAGAACTGTTAATTAAAAAAAAAAACTTTTAATTTCTTGTCCCCATGACTCGACTGCTTTTCGATCATAAATAAATAAGAAATTATGCCCCTCCCCCCATATGCAACAGGTAAATACCGTTTTAATTGGTTAATTGGATTAACCAGCGTGTGTTTATATGACTTATGTACACAATCAAGATAATTCCTTGAAATGTTTTACGGCCCTTAATTGAATGAATCATTTAAAATTATCAATCGTTGGCCTTAATTAAATTACTCATTTAATCGTTACTTATACTACTATTATCACGTAAAAAGTTTCTACTACAAATGTTTCTTAATTCTTTGTGTAAATTAAAAATGTTATTTTTATTTTTTAATAAACCATGCATACCCAATTTCATTTTTTTATGTAATGAGTCGTAAGGACAATATACTAGTATCTGTATAAATTTTTGTTTTCGTTTTGAAATTCAATTTTCTATTAAAAAATATTAAAAGAGCTACTTTATTCTTTCATTTTTCTATTACTTTAAAAATTATCATAATATATTATGTGTTGTAGTCCGATTTTGTTATGGTCCGACCTTGTTTTAGTCCGGCTTTGTAATAGTCCGAGTCTGTTTTGGTCCGACTTCTCCAGTAACGTATAAATCCAGTATATTTTCTTTGCAGTAATTTTTCAAGTGATAAATTCACTTGACACTACCGGATCAACAATGAAGATTAGGTACATTTTAACTTGAAACACTAAACAATTAGCTTGTCCAGTATAAACAAGAATATAACAGTAGACTATTTCCGATCAAGAGAAGTTTTGCTTCAGTAGTGTTTGGTTTCTATTCATACAAATGGTTCTTTTTAAGGATGACCACACCTTAAAAAAATTTATTTCAAAGATTTTATTAATTGTGGTAGATATGATATGAAATTGTCAACCTTAATAAATTGACAAAAAGAAATCTATAGGTCTGTGTGCTAATTTCAGAGATATACGACGCCAAAAATTTAACAGAAAATCAGAACCCTATAGATTTTATAAAGCTTTAACATTGTGGCGTTTTTGGTCAGTTTGCAATTAATTTCTGCAGTATTTAAAGGTATATTCTATAGGAGTTATGAAATCAGACTTGAATTTTGAAACCTGAAGAGTGACAATCCTTAAATCGTATTGTCTACTTTTGCAATCTGTTGCTTTGGTTGCTTTTGTATTTTGTCCTGCATCACAAGGAACGAGGAAGATATGTCACGGAAATATGTTCCTTTTTATAAAACGTTCGACTTTTATATTTTATAAATTTACGATAAAAATATGCATTAAAATAATCCGATATATTTTCTTAAATTCCTTTACTTAATTAAAAAGTTTTGTGCTTATCTCCAACGTCAATCCGTCCGTTCAATTTCCGTTTTCCGGACTTCTTTTTACATGCGTATTGATATCACGTTAATTTTGAGATATAACAGACTTTGATAAAGAAAATTAGTAGAAATGTAATTGCAAAACATCTCAGACTTTCATACAAATACAAAAATGTAAAACTTATTTTAAGAAAGCATTTCGGTAATTTAAAAAATCAAATGGTCAATATACTGATCGCGTCCATATCGCTTTTAAATAAATCTTGTAAGATTTCTACAGGAAAATAAAAAGTCAATGTACTACATGTACTATTTTGATCCTGTGATAAAAAAACTACAATTAAGTTCCTAGTAATGAATGAGTGCTAAAAAGTAGTACACAATAGTAGATTCTTTATCAATTACGAGTCTTATCCGGATTTTGTTTCGATTATCTATAGGATTAGATTAATATTTCCGTAAATTTAATTAAATCAGTTTTCTTGGTTTTGCCATTCATATACGAAAATATATGGAAATTAAAATTAAAACAAAGTTCCGGGCAGTTATATTTTACCTTTAAAAGGAAGTTTTGAAGATAATGTTAAAATATACGTTAAAATCTTTTTCATTCTTCGGGTTCCTGGTTCACCAGGGTACTAGTATGTAAAATGGCAAAACAAACAAATAAGTTTTCATCAAAATTGCTCGCCCACAGCTTCTTTCGTGTTTTAGTGTTAAAATAAAAATAAGAATAAGTAAATTCCATACTACGGTATTAAATAAAATTGCATTGTACATGTATTACATGTAATTATAAACTTGAAAGACCGATAGTGCCATATGTAAACTGTATACTTAAAAATTCTTGATTTTAAGAGGAATATAAGAAAAAAAAATTACATCAATGACCACTTATTTGATAAAAACTTTTACCGCCTAAATTTGAAATGTCCAGTAAAAAGTATGAATATCAACTTGGAAGTATGAAAAGTCAAGTTTGAATTGGAAAAACTCAAGTTGGAAATAAAATATGTATAGGCACAGCCGAGAAATGTGATAAACGTTAGTTATGGCACTATTAGCTTTTCGTAATTAACAGAACTGTCTAGAAAACTTCTTGCAGGTTATAAAATTGATACGGAAAATTTCCTATGGCGACAATAACTTGCAGAAGAAACCTGCTTCAATTTATATGTGCTTGTTCCAGTAAAGGCCAAATATTTTTATCCGACCGCAACCGGAAGTGGTTACTCAATTCAACAAGAATTCATTAAAATTAAAAATTCCATTACCCCTGATCACAGATAAAAAAGATCAAAAGGTACCCTGATAGTCTTAGTCATTTCACACTTTAACAGGTTACAAGTCAATCGGAATGGTGAATTTGGATTCTCCCGTTTTCATCTTTGAATATCTGATGCTTAAAAGCAAGGTTAATTCAAGTTCATTTTTCTTTGCCGGATAACTTTAAATCATTTCCTTCTAATTTGTGTCAATTATTCGGTAGTTTTATATAATTTTACAAATTTTCTTGAGTACTGAAAAATGTAACGTTTCTTTTGTCATGGTGTATATATTTTGTAACTAATTCAATGAAATTCCTATGAGAAATCTACAATTCAAAGGAAGACTGATATTGAATTTATCTTTAACTTTTCAATTTGTGTCTCATCCGTATCGTGTTTCAATGTTTGCTTCATTAACTTTTGCATTGTGCAGTGATGATTCTTTTTATAAGTAAATTCAATTTACAATGTTACATCACAGTTTGTCTTCTACTAGACTTTCATCATTTTTCACTATCAGCCATTGAATTAACAATCAATTTTTACATCTATGGGAAGTCCAAAATTGTGTTAGAAAATTTGGGTAAAATAAATGTATTTGTAGAGATTGTGAATCTCTCTGTCTCACTTCCTTACATGACAAGTATGTTGTCATACCAGCAGACAAGGCATCCAACAATATAGTTTTTGTATGTAAAACACATTACTGCATCTGCCTGATCAAAGAGTTAGACATTGATGGTATTTATGCTAGTGCTACATACACTTGGACTTCACTTGACATAGATGAGATCATTGCCAACTATTACTTTTTCATGTCCTCTTTAATTATTCGTTGTAACAAAGAACATGAAAAGTTACCATATTTGTTTTGGATAACTAAAATTCACAAATATCCGTACAAAGAAGTGACTTAGTATATAGCTGGATATTCATCATGTTCAACAACAAAGCCGTCCGTCTAACTTACATGTACCAAGATTTTGTCTGCTGTCGAAGAAGGACAATAAGCATAATGTGACATCTTATTATTGTGATGGAATCAATCACATGTGGATTTTAAGAAACTCAAAAGATTTATTAGATTATTTAAAATCCCGGCCATTTTCCGAGGTTCATCCTTTCGATTTTTCAACATTATTTACTACACATTGCCACACAAAAAGCTTAAGTGGTGTCTGAAAAACTTCTCTAAAAGGCTTGTTTTAGGTTACAATTCTACATATTTTTCCAAAACATTTTATAAAGAAGATAAAATCTGTTACACATTTGACCAAGTTTGCTGATTGTTTGAAGTTTTCCTCAAGATCTCGCAAAGAAAAAGAAAATAAAAGAGGCAAAGTCCTTTTATCTTACTTTCGGATGTATCGACGATGTCCTCTCTATAAACAACGCTTCGTTTGGTAGATGGATTCCTTTGATATAGTAATTAGGGAAACCACCGAATCCAGTTGCTTCACATCATTCTTGGATTTGCATCTCGAATATTAGAAAGATGGTCATCCCAGAACAAAAAATTACAATAAAAGAGACGATTTTAATTTCCAAAGGATTAATTTGCCTAACCTTGAAAGCAACATACCTACCTACCTCATCTGCTTACAGTGTTTATATTTCACAACTTATTCGATATGCCGGGGCTTGTACACATTTTTCTGATTTTTTTATACGACACCGTTATCTCCGTGACCGACTGTAAGACCATACGTCTCGTACGGTCACTAAAAAATCTTCCTTCGTTATCAGCTACTGATGCAAAATCAAAATTAGGTTAAACTTATTGGTTAGTGATTGTTTTGATTAGTATTTTTCTGATTGTTGTACTGAGATGATCATCTGAGTTTCCCTATCATTTCTTTACAACTGTGTTGCGTTGTGTGTAACTAATGGTCCCTAAGATCACAATTAATGGAAGAGGAAGGTTTGGCGCGCCATAAAACCTGGTTAAATCCCAAATTTCATTTGAAATGCCCGCACCAAGTCAGCAACATGGTGATCAATAACAATTCCGGTGTGTCTTCCATGTTATTTCATTTTTTTCTTAGACATTTATATTAATCCTGCAAGTTCGGTAATTTTGTTATTACCCTTAATTTAAGTCATTTGAGGTAAAATAATATATTTCACTTAAAATGCTTTTAATATTTTCATCGATTTCAAACAATTGACACGAACTCTTAAAAGATTTTTCAACTAGAGGCTCAAAGGAGCCTGAACCGTTCATCTGGTCTTCGGTGATACTTATAGTTGTTAAATGTAACGTATTTTACATTACTTTGATTGCACTTTAATTGATTTTTCATTCTCTTATGCAAAAACAACAAAAACATTTGACATTATAAGGGGCATATCCTTTAACAGGGGTCTTCTAACAAATTTAACAGAAGTTTGATTACATTAAGTCAAGTGTTTTCAGGGAATAAAATAAAGTAATTGCAACAACTCACTGGATTTTTTGTGAGCTCAAAAAGAATTTAAATGATACAAAGATCTATGATTTGCATCTGTTAATATAATGGTTTTCTGTGTCAAGTCATATATTTCAACTGTTTATTGTGATACATGTGATGACAGGAGTATTATCGCTATGATAATGAAAATACTTAAAAAGTGCAAATGTCCGCTATATATCAATTGACAAGTTGCATTATTTACATTCAGAACTAATTTAATAGATTGATATTATGTAAATATTTTTAAAAAGACAAAATACCGGTAATGTCACGCAGAGTACCACTTGAAATTACATAATTATCTTGATAGTATGGAATTCAATACTTTCAAAGCTTTACAAGAGACAACAGTAACAGACAGAATAATGAAAACTTATTTATCTGCTTTACTGGGCTTGCTTTTCTCTTAATTGTTTAAGAGAATCCAGAAGCAAGCAACACCATGTTTTCACGTCTTTGAGGGTGCTTCCCATGATTTGCAAGTATAAGTAGATAAGAAAGAATTCGACTTGTAACTTAGGTAGATATTTATTGCTTTATTCAACTATAAGGAGCATGAAATTGGGACAAGAGGCTTATGCATGTTATAGATGAATGGGGTTTCTTTTTAAGAAAGATCAGAAAATTTAAATTTACGATTACGATATAAAGGCAAGAAAGAGTTATATTTACTATCAGAAAAGTGCTTATATTTTCCAGTATGGTTTGCCTTTTATGAGTTCTAATTCGTTTATACCATCAAAGAAACTATGCTGTGAGATTCTGTAGGTTCCTTTCAACTTAGTTTTCCTGTTAGTATTCCAACTTAGTAATCAATCTGTTATAATTTTATTTACTGTCACAAATTGTCATAATCACTTATATGTAATTGTATGCTCTATTATAGGGCCCTTAATTGGAATAAAGCTATTTCTATTTCTATTCCTGTGCAATTTTAAAAGATATACAACTAAATGTAACTTTTTTTAAAAATATTTCTACAGCTTTTTAAAATATGAAAAGTAAATTTGCATCATTTATGGTGAAGTGTTTTATCACGTCGAAGATTTATCAAAATTATTGTAATTACTTTAATGCTGATTGTTCATAACCATTACACTAACAAAAAGTAAGAGTGTACAATTTCATAATAAATCAATGTCGTACAGCACCATTGAAAAACTTCCGCTAATTCCAACTTCACGCTTAACTTCGTTTTAATTTCAGATGGTAGTGCTAGGCGATTTTAACAAGGGCTTTCTGGAAAACAAAAACCAATTGTTCAACAGTGGTAAAAATCAATAAGTTCACCATGTTATCATTTGTTTAACACGTTTTTTTTGTCGGCGCAATAAATTGCAAAATTTTTTGTCGACCTTGACTTTAAATAATGATATATATGTCTTGAACTACATTTTCAAGGTTGTTTTGTTGAGTCTTAATGCATTTCTCTTGTAACATTCTTATAATAGAGAAAATACCTTTTATGCTTCCAAATCATTATTATTCGCACTAGTTATTTTGATACTCAAATGTTTAAGGAACTGGTTATATACGTAATTTCCTATACAAATTCACTGTCAATGATGAAAACAATTGTGTAAGAAAATCACGTTTCTCTTAATTCTCTCTATCCGATACGCTTCTATGATAATAGATCACTTTTTATACCTTTGAATAAGAAATTAAAATGTTAAGATATTTTTCGTTTCTATGACAAAACCTAACTCGTTATGTATTATTGTCAAGTTCTTAATTATTTTTGCGTTGATTATAATGTAACAATTGAGTAATAATCTCAATAAGTAAAGCTTTCCTGGTCAATTAATAGAATCTCCCTCATCTTTATAATTCGTTCAAAATGGGACACATCATTGAGCTTTTAATGGTATGTCTTGTCATGATTTGCGGTCCACAAAGGGATATTATATTAGTATAAAGCGTTCCACTCTCCACGCACGTTTGTCCATTATGGTTAGCGGTCAGACTATCTGTTTCATAACCTGAAAACCCTATACCTCTATATATGTAACACAGTTTAGTTTATCTGTGGACTAAGCACTAAGCCGATGTCGTCCCGCACGGGTGCCGGGGCCCGGGAGGCGAATAGGCCAGCAGCAGAACCTAGCTTGTAAGAGACGACTATGGGTCTTGAGATTATGACAAAAGGTAAGTGCGCAGCCAACAGAGCAACCAAGTCTGTACCCTAGGTGGCTAAATATGGGGTCCCTCGTCCGCGGGCGTTGTCTAGAATATTGAAACACTGACCGCTGCCCAAGTTGGACCAACGCGTATGGAGAGTGCCACGGTACATGCACGTAAAAGAGCATTTTCATTGACATTTTGGAATTCAAATCCATCTGAGGACATCATCTGTGAGACTTTTGAAGTTGAATACAATAACGTGACTCCAAGATTCCAGACGTCGCCCACGATTATTAGTATTACAAAGTCAGTCGTAAGACAACCAAACTCGAGTTTAACCAATATACTTTTAAAATTTTCATTCTTTTTTAGAATACTAGTTTCTTTCTTTGTTTCGTACACGGTCGCTATCTGGCTTGCTTTACCTTTTGGAGTACAAGAACTTTCCACTTTCCGATGTTTCAAATGTTGCTAATGAGAAGTAAAAGAAGGCCCTAATCAGTTTTTGTTTATTAAACTGTTTCAACTTCTTGATATTATATGTTTTGTAATTTGTTATTGTATCGCCACGACTTGAAGTCTTGTGTTCGTAAAGTTATGTATTGACTATTAAAAACAATAAAATCATATTTAATTCAACTGTTTTAATCGTTGACCTGTTTGCTAGATGATATATAAATCGTGATAACAACTTACACTAAAAGCTTAATTTCATCGTTGCTAGGCGTGTATGCCTTGAACACTTATTTTTTCACGCTTATTATCCTATCAAGTCTTTTTTTTACTTTAAATTCCAGATTGCTCACGTTTGTTCTATGTTGTTCATAAATTATGCATTTTTTAAACTACAATAAATTATGCCAATGTTTCAGATTTGGAGTATGTATTAACTGATTACATTTTCAGTCATTTGCGTAACAATATAATATGTTTTACCATCCACACTTGGCTCTTCCATTAGGCCTTTTTATTGATGAAAATCTTTGAAATGTATTGCATTTTAATGTGCGAATAGACCTATTTGTACTGAAACGTAAGCTTAGTCTCAGAAAACCATTAACTTTTAATTGGTATTAATGATCATTTGAAAAGCAAATTTATTTGTTTTTGTTAACTGAACGAAAATGGTATAATGGTCATTAAGGTTGGTAATGTATTTATCAATTATGTCTCATTTTCACCTTTGATAAAGTCATTTTCATTTCATCACTTTAAATAACTGAAAGTAATGTTTTAGAATAATGTCTAGATAGCTTTTGAAGTAGACTAAGTTTTTAAAAAAAAATTCAAAAGCAAGTAAGCTTTCAAAATCTTTATTTTATCAGTTAGTAGTAGTTACCTCTTGTTTTTTAAGTACACATTATTTTTATGTATAATGTAATTTATAAGATAACAAATTTATAATCTATTGCTTTGATTAAATTGGCATTCACCTAAAATTTAAAAATATGTAAACAAAGTTTAATCTGAAAACAAACAAAAATAGCAACGAAAAAAAAAAGGTGCAAGTATCTTTTAAAAGCTGATTTTTTTCCTATATTAAATAAATTCATGTACATGTACTGTTTTGAATAATTTCTCATGAAATAACGAGCGGTTACCGTAATCAAAGTTTGTTTATACTATCATCATTAATTAACATTACTATCATCATTGCAATTTCCTATATACATGATATATCCATACAAGCTTTGTGGATCGCCAAAACCTAAATACACATAATCGAAAAAAAAACCCGAATGTTAACGTTAACTAACAAAACGATAAATTTTACAACCTGGCATATTGGGACCTAAAAAGACCAAAGTTTATAGAGTCACTGGAGCTTAAAAATGGGGTCAGGGTCACATGGAATGGTGATATTTGCATAAATCATAACCTCAACTGTCTGTATACCCAATATCAGATGCCAAGCTATTATACTTTTCCAGCAATTTATCGTCCACAAAATCTTACAAAAAAGTTTTCGGCCTGAAAAAGACTCAAGTTCAGAGGGTCACTAGAGCGTGAAAATGGGGTCAGAGTCACGCGGAATACAGTTGCGTGACCATAACATCAACTGTCTGTATACACAATTTAGATGCCTAGCTATTGTACTTTTCCAGCAAGTCATCGTCCACAAAAGTCCTAGAAAAAAGTTTACGGCCTGAAAAAAGACTTAAGTTCACAGATTCATTTCAGCATGAAAATGGGGTCAGGGTCACGCGGCATGGTGACAGTTGCATCAACAATAACCTGCACTATCTGTAAACCTAATATCAGATGCCTAGCTTTATACTTTTCCACCAAATCATCGTCCACAAAAGTCTTACAAAAAAGTTTACTGCCTGAAAAAAAGGCCTACGTTCACAGTCACTGGAGCGTGAACATGGGGTCAGGGTCACATGGCATGGTAACAATTGCAAAGACAATAACCTGGACTGTCTTTATACCAAATATCAGATGCCTAGCTATATCACTTTTCCAGCAATTCATCTCCACAAAAGTCTTACAAAAAAGTTTACGGCCTGAAAAAAGACCTACCATTCAATACAATTGAATAAGTTCACAGAATTACTAGAGCATGTAAATGGGATCAGGGTCACCTAGCATGGCGACAGTTGCGTAGACCATAATAACCATGAACTGTCTGTATACCGAATATCAGATGCCTAGCTATTCTACTTTCTAAGCAATTCATTGTTTACAAGTTTTACAAAAAACTTTACGCCGCCGTCGCTGCCGGAAATTAATACCTATGTCTCGTTTCGCGACTAAATACCTTAATGGCAAGGATTAACTTTTAATCTCTGATACTGTCAAGGATTTCACATATTTTCTAATTATGCTTATTTACTATAACATAAACATTGTCTCCCAAATTCCGACCTGAACCTTCCTGTTATGGGAGACAGTGTCTCCCATTCAACTCTACCTGGAGCAGCTAACTATGACGGTGGTGTCATGGGCTGGACGACTCATGGAAAACATGAACAGCATTGTCTTTGATAGAATCTGTAGAGGCTTTTAGCTTATACAATTATAGTCACGACTTTTAAAAAACCTTATTGATTGGTTTCATACAATAAACTTTTAAGACAAAGGAGTAGAGCCACGAAGGCCCTAAATCGGCCCGGTATTTTCACTATTTTTTCAACTACTATATCTTGTCATAAATTTAACTAAATTATGTTAAGGTATGAACAAACTTTTCATATCTGTAAGATTAAGCAAAATATTTACACCACAAGTTTAGCTTTGAGACTTTAAACGTGCCAAAAATTTGAAAATTCCTCATTTTTCACACATTTTCACCTGTTTCTATGCATATTTTGTCAAAATTAGTATTGGCCACATTCCTCGACCATCCTCATTTTTTTATAATTAATTTATAATATCATAATACACATTTCTATCATAAAATAATTTTGGTCGACAGGTGTGGCCCATTTCATATTCATTGATTTATATATGAAAATCAAGGAAAACTGTCAAAAATTGTAATTTTTCACAAAATAGTCCATTTTTTACCTCACTGTTCTCCTTATTGATAAATTATTGAAGGAAAAATTATTGCAATTCACGAAATATAAAGACTAAGGAACAATAGTGCAGCAACTAGAAGCAGATATATAACAGTTGAATTTGTGGGCCATTTTTGGGCCTTCGTGGCTCTACTCCTTTACGGTTTCATGGATTCTTGCTCTTTTAAAATAGTACTTTTAAGACAGTCATGTCTTATCGATTAAAGGTTTCATTGAAAAAAGAAATAAACATTTCTGGCAAGAAAAAAAACTGTTTTAAAAGAAATAAATAATATTCGAAAAGCATAACTGCAAGATATTAACTTTATGTTCTGAGCCAACATATGTGTCATTTCCGTTTTGCGTTCTATTTGTTTGTTCATTTATTTTTGCACTGTGCAGTGATAATATTTTCATAAGTGAATACAATTTGCCAATGTCATATCACAGTTGGTGTTATGGTAGACTGTCATTCTTTTTCACTCTACAATCAATTTTAACATCAGGTGCTGCAATGTTTTAGGAAATATTATTTATTATTGATGCATCTCTATTAGGTCATTAGCAGGCTCATAATTTATTTCAAAAATTTACAATTCAATGTAATTTTCATCTTTTTTCTCCTTGGTTCACCAGAGTTGCTTATTTCAAGTGTTAATGTGTTCTGCTTTTTTTTCGGTTGTACATAAGACAAAAGACATAATTTATTTCCACTTATGGTCCCTCAAAGGGCAGCATCATTACAATGATTATACAAGTACATGACGCTACCTAGAATAGTCTAAAAAAAATTTTGTGGAAGAAATTGGTTCTTACACGCATCCTTCGAAAACCGGAAATGATCTTTCACTCGTAATAGATTTTTTGGGGGTCTTTTGGATCGTTCCGCTACGCTTCACCCGCATAAAGACTGAAAAATTCTATCACTTGTGAAAGACCAGCTGATTTTTTTCAAGAAATTTTGTAAGAACATTTTGAAACAAGTTTGCAGTATGCTTGATCCCTATTTGACAACATATTTGTCACATTTGAGGCGTGAGTGGGTGAGTTGGTGTTATCATGAAAAGGGTGATAAAATGAACATGAAATGATAATGATAAATGAAATATAGGGTGGGATGGATAACAAAGGAACTGTAATTTTGAAAACCGTATTATAGACCTGACAACCGCTGCAGACGAGGGCCACCCTATTCATCCACCTAGGGTACACACCTTGGTTGCTCTGTGGGTTGAGCACTAACTCGGATGTCAAATTCCCAAGATATTTAGGAGGAGAGATAATTCAACGACAAATGGGCACCTCCTCATCGACTTGTTTTTATACTCTTACGAGACTGACTTTCTTCAGAAACTCGTAAAGAACAAGATGATAAAAGTTGCAAGATGTATTTATGATGTCCTATCTGTCAATAACGCTTTGTTTGGTCGATGGATTCCTTCAATATATCGTACAGAGCTTGAGATTAAAGAAACCATCGAATCTACTTACTTTGCGTCATTCTTTGTTTTAGACCCGTGCGGGGCCCAGGAGACGAATAGGTGTGCAGCGGAGCCTAGCTTGTAAGAGGCGACTAAGGGTCTTGGGATTCTGACATCGGGTAAGTACCCAGCAAACAGGACGACGAAGTGTGTACCCTAGATGGCTGAATAGGAAGGCCTTCGTCCGCAGGGGGTGTCAGGTCTATAATATGGAAACCCTTACCGTTGATCATAGTGAGACAACGTGTACGGGGAGTGCCACGATCATGCTAAGAAAAAACTTTGTGGATGGCCAAGTAATGCACCACATAGGCTAAATTTTCCGCCCCCACCAATCCCTCCCCTTTTTCTGTGTTCTTCAAAATTAAGTGGTATTTTGTTTCCCATCCTTCGCCATATGCCATTTCTCCTCATCATTTCATGTTCACGCATCATCCTTTTCATGTTCATCGCCTTTAAATACTCTATATAGCGTTTCAGGGGTGTATAACACCAACTCACTCACCCATTGTTTTTAATTACATCTCGAATTTTACCCGGATGGTCATTTCACTACAAAAAATGCGATAAAAAAGACGACTTAAATTTTAAACAAAATTATTTATTTTCCTAACCTGGAAATTAATATCTTACTTCACCTGCATATGGTGTCTAATTGATTTCGATATGCCAGGGCTTGTATACATTTTTCAGATTCTTTGGTCAGACACCGCTATCTCCGTGACCTACTATATATATTTAGTTGTTAAACATGGTTATAAGAAAATACGTTTCATTTGATCCCTAAAAATCTTTTTTTTTTAACATTTGCTTCACATGTTGTGATGTTTAATGACTGAAATGTCTGATAATTTGTATTCTAAAAACTGTTTTAATTTTTTAAATCTAAAACCGGATCCACAGTGACTGGATCACAGGAATTTTATCTTCCAAATCCAAACTATGAAATAAGGAAACTTTTTCAAAATTAAAGGCATGTGATCATTTTCTTAACACAAAAAAACAAAATATATACAAAGATATAAAAAAGTTGAAAAAAATAAACGATTATGTTTAAAATATAATTTGAACATCCCTTTCCAAGATCGAGCCATGGCGTCCATAGCCCATGCTTTCTCGTCTGGAATAGGTGAAACTTTGAAATTCAGGCTGGTGGCAAACAGACGATCCCACCGAAGGGTGGTCGCCTGAAAAACAGAAGGATGTAACTCCCACTCGGTGTTCACTGGAACTTGTGAGCGAGACAGAGCGTCCGCTATTACATTATGTTCTGAAGGAACATAAGACTGTTACAAAGAAGAAGGATATCCCTACAGATCTGATAGAGAGACACAGAATGAGTTTTCCCCTGATTCTGAAGGTAAGCTACCACTGTGGTATTGTCCGTAGCTACCAAAAGAGACTGACCCTGAATCAGAGACTGACAATGTTGAAGAGATAGAAGCAACGCCCTCAGCCCTAGAACATTGATATGTTCCTCCAACTGAGGGCCTGACCAAATGCCCGACACTGACTCCCCCACCCTGTCAGAGATGCATCTGTATACAGAGTGATTGGTAGAGGATGAGTGCCATTTCTTTTTTCACTGTAAAATATATTTATCAATCAGATCTCAATTGATCAACTATTTTGATAATAGATATAAATTAAAGTTTAAAGTCTGAAATAGAAAAACTAAAAAATTATTTTCTGAAGAAGTCAAATCAATTGCCTTTTCTTCAGACAGGCATTAGAACTGAGGAAGGAATAACCTTAATTATTGCTGACTTTATTGTTTTAAGTCGACTGTTCTCCATGTCTGTTATGTATTGAATGTGTTTTGTACTGTGTTAACTATATATTTATGTCATGTATATATGTACTGCGACCCAAATAGGGGTAAACAGTATTTAAATAAAGTTAAAGTTAAATTCATTAGGAAAGCATGTGTAATGCTAAATGTTTGGAAACAGACGAGGCAAAAATGCCGACAGAACGCGCGGATTATAATTTTGTTTTTACAAACTATTTTGACCGACAATTTTAAAACACGGGAATTCCGACGAACAAGGAATAGATAGGCCTAATTAAAATATAGTTGTGTACATAGTAAAAGAGAATGTTTGATAAGAGCAGAATCTGGTTACAAAAATGAGTAGAACATATATGGAATTTTAAAGTTGCTTCGAAAGCGATAAGACAAAAATATGCTGCAATTGTGCATTGAGTATTTATCTTATTCAAATGAGACTATTGCGAGACTACTATTTGCCATATGCATGATATGCATGTACTGCATTACCCAAATAGCCCGTTTTAATGAAAGCCGCTTTGGCACATTTTATCTTAAGTCAGACTGAGGAAAAAATCGTTTATATTTTCCAAAAATTGGTTCCTTATTCATGTTATTATACTCTATTCTGTTTCAAATATCATATAATATTTTTTTTACCTGCAAAAATTTATTTATCATATTTACCTGACTGTGTCATTATATGCTCCATGAATGTGATGACCATCAATGGGAAAACGAAGTTGTACGTATGCTTCAAGTACATTTCTCAAGGAAAAGACTTCAGAGTTATCGTCTATTCGTTCTGTCAAGCTTCTAATTTTATCGCTACAATTTGCAACACATTTCTGGATTCAGCAGTTTTTAAATGTTTTATATTCAACTCAACAAGTATGATGTTTTTCAAAGAAAGTCCAGCTTTATTTTATCGTAACAGTTTGAAACTATACGTTCGGTTTTCGGACTGCGTTAACTCTACAATAAACTAAACATAGTTACTTATGATTTTAGACGAAAACTGATAATTTATGAAATTACAAAATTTAAATACCGGCTTATAATATCACGTTACTTCATATAAAAGCACATCAGCGTTCACGTCTTGAAAATCAATTTCCAATTCAAAACCTATGGTTCTCTTATAATTGTTTTAAATGCTCTATAATTTGTTATTATCTGTCAAAGAATTATATCTGCCTCATAAATTGCACCGCTTGTTACCGACACATTGAAATGTAGAATCTGTGTAAAGCAAGTTCTCTTTTATAGGTTTGGACTTCCTTAACTCAAGCAATCTTTATTCAAAGATAAACCTATTGAAATGCTCGGATGTTCGATTTCTACGTCTTTTTATAGAAAAAAGTCATTATTTTACAAGAAATTGTATTTAAGAAAGTTTCATTACATCGTGTTTGTATTCATACTCCATTGATTGTTCGGCTTAGAATTTTATTTTCTGCTTTCTGCAATCTTTTGGTGTGAATTTTACCAAAGATTGTACCAAAGAATAGAAGTCGGTTGGATCGCTTTACAGCTCGGATTTATTAACCACGGTCTTTAAGTACATATTGTATAAAAATCGGATTACATATTTACGCTCTGCGCTTTCCCTTTGTTTAATTTCTGTCTTTTCTATATTTGACCACTTTATATCAGCAAATGCATCGCTATTTACACGGATTTAATTAAGATTTTTAAAGCCATAAAAATAGAACTGCATCCCGTACAAGCTAAACATTCATCTTGAAAAGCGGAGCATTTTTATTCGAGAGCAGTAGTACCTTTCATGAAAAGGTGTGAATTTTTCGAAAGATATTTAGTATATGCTTATATATTTTTATGTCGCCTGCAACGCGATATAAAGGAGTTACTTTGACACTGTCCGTCGTCTTGCATCCTGTGTCGCAGTTTCCGTGCGATTTTGAATCTGTTTTTGAAACCTTTTCTTAAAAAGAGTGCCAACAAGGTTAGAGCCGTTTCATGGTATGTTTTAGCTAGAAAAATAAGTAAAAGATACATTTTAAATAGTTAAAATATTAATCACACTGTACTTCCATATAAATGCATCTAATATTTGCCTTAAAGGGAAAGTTCACAAAAAAATGAAAATTTGTCATATGATTTGTAATGCATTATCTAATTATGCTATATCATTTAAAATTTTATATTCAATTTAATAAGCTGACAAAGCTGGAATTTTATTTTTTTATCTTTTGGTTTCTGTCATTTTAAATTACACAAAACATCTGAATACCACAAAGTCTCCTTTTGACAGTGACCCACCATTTACCTAATTATTGAATTGCCAATATATAATATTTTTGTGTGCATCTATGTTATGGCATTTTAAATAAGTGATATAAAATCCTTATTAAAATTAACAAAATTGAGTAATAATTAGTAATAATGATTCTTTATCATATATTCGCCTTCGGTTCTTCGAAGTAATCACATAGCTTTTCCCTCTATAAACGGTGAAATGCACTATAGAATATCTCAGTTTAAAGTAAAAAGAAATAGGCTATATTTTACCTTGACATAGGTTTCTTAAAGTACAATAACCTGTCCTACCACTCTATATATAGATACCTGGTATATAAGGCACCTGGATAACCTGTTTGTCATTCTTTCCTTTTGAGCGGTGAAGTGTACACTTTGGCTTTAGTACACATTTAAATTGTTAAGAAAATTTAATGCTTTGCTTTTGGATTTATTCTAACACTTTTTAGTAAGTTATTTCTTGAACTATAAAGACTTCATATCAACCTGTTTTTGTTGATTGAATTGCCTTTTAATTGGCAAGATATGTTTCTATGTCATTTTTATTTTGCTGGACATGCTTTTGCATTTTGTCCTTGTTTGACCTTCACTATTTTAGGCCAAGCTGAATTAGCTTACTAAATTTCTGAGATGTATTTTTATTACTAGAGTAACAAATATTTAACTGAAGGTCAGTTTTCTGAACAGATTTAGGCTTTTATTGCCATAAACAACAGATATTTCATATTATGTCAAAAGTATATACATGTAATCAAAATTTTAGACCATAAGTTCTTTTTGCAATATTTAATATCTTGGCTTAATGTCTGCTTAATGCGGTGTTTGATTTTATGTTTTGGCTAGATGCCTGCCTTGTGCAATAGTATATTTTATGGCTAGATGCCTGCCTTGTGCAATAGTATATTTTATGGCTAGATGCCCGCCTTGTGCAATAGTATATTTTATGGCTAGATGCCCGCCATGTGCAATAGTATATATTATGGCTAGATGCCTGTCTTGTGCATAAAGTATATTTTATGGCTTGGTGCCTTCCTTGTGCAGTAGTAACATTTTATGGCTAAATGCCTGCTTTCTGCAAGTATTCAATAGGCTTAATGATTTCTTACTACTTGTTTTCCATTTGACTTTATGCCTTATTTATGCATCAATATTAAAAGGCTCAATGCCTGATTCATGCAGTAATTTAATGCTAATTTAGCTTTAGTTGAGTTTATTGCAATGAAGTATTACTTTGGCTATGCCTGCTTCTTGGTGTAAATTCATTAAAATTTGGCTTTATGTCTTACTGTGCATTTTAACTTGGGCTAGCTTTACAGCTCAGTGTCTGTTTTTATAGACAGATTAAACATTTTACAGGCTAGCAATAATGTGTTTGCAGTTTACTGTCCGTTTTTTGTTGAATATTCAGATATGATCAAATAATTATTTCAAGTATTTATTTTTGCCTCCTTACATATTTTGTATCTGGCAAACTTAAATGACTAGTGAAACAATGTCATTTCATTTGATGGATGCCCTATTTATACTGATAATTCTATGACATAAGGCCATTTATGTAGGTATTGTTGAATTTTGCTCCAAAGACAGGAATTTTGTTGAAGGTTACATTGAACTAAACTACTTCTATATTCTGAGTTCAATTACTATGATGTTATCTTCCTTGTCATTGTGTTTAAACATAATACTAACTGTATTGAATCTCACAAAAAGAGTCTACATTTTCTGTCTTTAGCTAATGCATATGTTTTGTACATATTTCATATGATGAATTTAGACTGATATCTACCAGTAATTCTAGTACTGGAGTAAAATACCTGAATTATTCTACAAGTTATTTTTCATAACTTTTACATGTATCTATTGGTGAACTTCTAGGCATTATAAGTTGATTATACACTGTCGTTTCTTATTTTTTGTGTTGAAGTTGAATACAACTTTTTTTATTGCTGTAGGTTGATCAATAGTATATAAGATAGGGAAAATGGCTATTTATACTCCACATTTTAGCATAAAAATGTACTTTAGTAAGTTGAACAATTATTTTTGCCATGGATGTAGACCATGTTTTCGATCTTTTAGTTCATTATGAACTAATTTACAGGACAACAAATCCTGTCACAGTTGAACTAAATAAATATTGCATGTTCAATTGACCATATGATACACAAACTATGCAGTTGGATGTAGGACAATACAAATAACTCTGTGTTTAAGGTTTATTAGGACAGATTAAACTGTTTTGAAGAAAATGTTAGTGTATGTACAGCTCATAACACACATTATAAGGATAAATTTAGTATAGAAGGACCTATATATGAACACATCTTAATATATTGAAACACTTTTTTAGTTGAAGACTGCACGGTCTTTTCTGTACAATTTGTTGTGTTTAAAATGTATCAAGGTTACGAAAAAATTCCTTATTGCATTGCTCTCTGAACACTTTTAGTTCAATTATAATTAAATGTTGCATTTCATTTGAGGTCATGTGTAAGTTTGTTAGTGATATTGACCTAAAATCAACTGTGCTTAAAAAACGGAAAATAAAAAGAGCAGAACTTTAAAGCAATAGAGTTAACCATATATAAACATGTATCATCAAAGATAAATAAGAAATCATTATGTCCTGATACGGTTTATTTTTGAATTTGACATTCAGTCTTTGCTGTACACATACTGAAAAAACGATCTTATTAAGCCTTTTTAAGGAAATCATATAAATGAACCTTAATACAGATATGTTCTGGACATATTAGACATTTAGTGTACTTTTTGCTTCACATTAGTTATACTGAGAGTTTCTATTAATTTTGTTATAAAAATATTTAGAGATACCTGTTAAAGTAAGATATTGTTAGTTGCATAAATTCTAATTTTATTGCAATTTATTTAAAAAGGTGATGGACATTCAGGCTCAGGATTCTTTAATTATCCTTTATTCTATATATATAATTTTTTGCATTAACACCCTGCAGATTTACTATATCTCGGGTATACATGACTTGTACACTCATATTTTATTGAAGAATACTTTAATAATAAAAGTATCAGTCATGATAAATAATCCCCCATTGAATAATAATTATAAAAGTATTTTGGGGATAAATGTCATAACATACATGTGTATGTTTGAGGTTTTAAGTCCAGAAAATAGAACATGAAACACTTGTCATGTGATATACACAATTAGATGAATCTATTTTGAGAATCAAGAATTTTGAGAATTTTGAGAATGATGTTGTATACCCAGTTCTAAATGTTTATTATTTCTTTTGCAAATTTTGTGTTATTTATAAAAATAACAAAACATTCATGTCCTCTCAGGGCCCTAATGGACTCATAAGGCTGTAAAGTTTAGCTTGATAATTAATAAGTTTTATTTAAGAATTTATTTTAAGAGAAAGTAACTTTAAAAGGAAGAAGTCACTGTTACAGTGTATTTTATTTTCAAAAACTTGCCTGTTAGCAAAAAGAGTTTTACAAAAGACTTCATTCATCAGTTATCTAGCATATAGGCAGTTAGTAAAACAAGTAGATCAACTAGTAAATAATGTAACAAAAATAAAGTATTTCACTTCCTTATAATAAAGATTTGTAGTTGCCATTTATATGGAGCCAATGTCTTATTTATTTGGTATTGTTATTGTACAAGATTTTTAAGTATACATGTAATTTTATTTTACTTAACTTGAGGCATATTCTCTGCTTAAGTTCATCTACATATCCGAGTCTTCACAGTAAATTTAGACTCAGCATGTGAATCTATGTTAATATGTTGTAAGAATTTTTAAAATTAGAATATATATAAAAAAAAAATCAAATATTATTTTCATGTTAAAGTTGTCAGAATCTCATTTCATTGATAAACTATTTGCCCATTATTGAAACATATAGTAATATAATTTTATGTTGAAACATTTTGATTTAATTTTATCATTAATTTTGTAAAATTCAATAATTGCTTGGAGAAATGGCCAAGAACATCGCACGTTTTTAAAAAGTTTGATGTTTGAAATCTGAATTTTGACATAAATTTTAATGCTAAGATTTACATTTGGATTTCTATATATCTACATATAAAATCTTAACTTTTTCAAGCAGGCATGTCGAAGAGATTTGCAACTGTCTCTGTAAAAAAAAAAAAAAAAAAAAAAAAAATCATTTCTGAGTGTGAACGATTTTTAAGTACTATTAATTTCTTATTTACTGATACTTTTATTTTTATTTATAATCCATTGTCAACCTACATAAACGTGATAAAGGAAACATTGAATGCCTTTTAATGATCTGTTACTGAGACCCTAAATTTTCTTAAGGCATCTGCAGTCTGTGTCAATTTAAGAAGCTGTTTTTAGATTCAAGTACAATTGCTTATTTATGTTTATATGTGACATAAAACAAATTGAAATAAATAAAATGAGAAATAATTTAAACAATAATGTTTCAATTATAATAGATACCACGATTGGTTAATGTTTAATTCATTACTTAAACTATCACATTAATTTTAGTTTATCAAACTAGGAAACCCCTTTTCTTGGAGCAAATCTCTAAAGCATCTGCAGAAAATAAATGAATCTTTTATTCAATATCTTTTGTATTTTGTATAAGAACTTAAGAAAATTAAATTTGATCATAATATTTTCATTTTTCTTTTATTTATTAAGTAAACGGAATTTATATATATTTTGAAACTTTAATAGTTTTGCTTAGCATTTGCGTATATTTTAGCAATGCAATTACTGAGATTTCCTCATAGCAATACTTTCTTTTACAACAATTTTATTATATTTGTGAATATTTGTTCTGCAGCATATTGACTTAATATATAGATGAATCAACAAAAAAAA
The DNA here is from genome assembly GCA_963971305.1 of Arcuatula senhousia. Taxonomy (NCBI): domain Eukaryota; kingdom Metazoa; phylum Mollusca; class Bivalvia; order Mytilida; family Mytilidae; genus Arcuatula; species Arcuatula senhousia. Next base: position 121,297 of record CAXARO010001568.1, read on the forward strand.
TTAGTAAATACCTTAAATAGGATATTAATTTCAACTGAGTACATAGATAAAAAGAAAAACAAAATATAAACAAACAAGTTAATGTGAAAGACTGGGTTGGTTTGATCACTGATGTAGTTTGTTTCAACGCTTTGAACAAGCTATGTGATTACTTCGAAGAACCGAAGGCGAATATATGATAAAGAATGAACCTTTATCCAAGCATACCACAAGGATGTGCAGGATAAAGGACATTCTTTGAATAATGAGCCTGAGGCTGAGAAGTAATCACATCCCAACCCAATTTTTGTTTTAACCCAGCCCAAATAATTGTTGTTGAAACAAACAGGCTTTAAAGTATGACAAACAGGTTATCCAGGTGCCTTATATACCAGGTATCTATATATAGAGTGGTAGGACAGGTTATTGTACTTTAAGAAACCTATGTCAAGGTAAAATATAGTCTATTTCTTTTTACTTTAAACTGAGATATTCTATAGTGCATTTCACCGTTTATAGAGGGAAAAGCTATGTGATTACTTCTCAGCCTCAGGCTCATTATTCAAAGAATGTCCTTTATCCTGCACATCCTTGTGGTATGCTTGGATAAAGGTTCATTTTTTGGTATAAAAATCAATTTAAATAAGTCAGTTTTAATTTATCTAATAAGTCATGTTGTGATAACCTTGCATATAAATAACATTGTTGTTTTAAATGCTAGAATGAAAATAAAATCATCTAGTACATAAGACTTTGTTTCTGAATGTTTGTATATTAGGTTTTGACACCTGTAGGTATTGATAATTGGAATTTCCTGTTTATTTCACCCCAAGTCAGCTGTGACTAATTACATTTATGTTTACCTAACCATTACACAGGTACCTGCTGAGAGACAATGACAATAAATTCACATTAATTAACACTTTTAGCAAACCCAGTGGGGGATTAGAAAAATGATGACCTGTAATTTACATGATTATATCACAATTATTTTCAATTAAATTTATGGCTTACATTTAAATACACAACTTCTATCTTAATAGTAAAAAAAATAATATTTTTTTGCATTATAGAATTTCAATTTTAATTAATTGATTATAAAGTTCAATTTAAAAGAAGAAAAAAAGATAATAGATTAATAAAATGTTTTTTAAAACAGATTTTTATATAGAAAGTAATTGGAAATATTAAATGATCTTGTTGACTTTTGATTATTTTAATTATTTTGTTGGTTATTGGATGTACCACATGATCACTTAAACGTTTGAACTAATATGATTTTTTGCTACTCAGTAGAAATTCTGATTAACTGAAGTAGTCCCCTAATGTAGAGTAGGGGTCTATTTCAAATAAATAATCCCCAATATCTTTGTTATAAGTTAAGATATGAGTGAAAAAAATTGCACACTGTTATAAAACATTGTTCTGAACAATTTAAGACCATATGTCAAAAATTGTGAACTTACCCTTTAAATTAAAACTTAATTTTTCAACAGATTTTTTCCCGGGGGGGGGGTACTTTTATACTTTATGGATAGGGAGGTGCCACTTAAATTTTGTCAATATTAGGTTGAAGTCTTCTATGGGACACCGCTTTGTTCTTTGTCTTAACTCTTTTGAAATATTTGACTTAAGGAAGTTGCAAACATGTTCAATTACACGTAAAGGAGCAATCCCGAATATAAATTACAATGGGCGTTTTTTCCTTTCATTTTCATTAATTTTTGGTACTTACGGGTTTAAAATAATATTTTCAAATTCAATAGAAGTCAGCTTTTTATTAAAATGGATCGTTTAAAAGTTTTGTGTAACATAGGTGATTAAGTTATATTCAATATACCCCGTTACGAGTATTCAAACCGCATCACATTTGTGCTAAATCAAAGATGTCAAACAACTACTTTATTGTAGATAGCCTTGTGTGTACGACTGGATTTTGTGTTTGTTTGATTTTTCGAAATTCCTATCGGTACTTCATGTTTTATAAAAATACACATTTTACTTTTGTCTTTCAATTATGAATGTCATGCTATTTTTCAATCTGTAAACAAAATGAACTTTTCATTGTCCTTTTATTTTATTTTTTTTTTGGGGGGGGGTCAATTTTCATGATTTTCCTTAAAATTACTTTCGTTCAAAGTACTCCTTTTCATTATCGTCTCATGTTCATCACTTTGATATAGCCAAATTAATGCTAATTTGTTGTAAAACACTAATTTGATTTGGTTACTTGCATCGACTATTCAAAAAACCCACGAACATTTGAAACCCTAGAAAACTAGTGAAACCACTGTTTGCATGTATCAAAGAATTTGCAACTAAGAAAATCATCAACCCGTGAAGAAAAAAGATTACATACACTGCATGGTAGTAGAATCTAAACCAAAGTGAAAAAAAATCCCGGCAGTGGATAAAGATATACAATAGTGTTTGCGAGTCAAATTTATTTAAAACCACCTTCGTTCATGATTTTCTCAGATCGGTATAGATAATTTGCATATACCATGTACGTACATGTAACGTATATCTATTGAAAAACACAAGAAATGTATAGAAACGTGGACTCGGGAAATTTCTACTTTTGCTTAATATGAAATTTTCTACTTTTGATCTTTCGACTATTTTCTCACCAAACTATAGTTTGGCCAAACACTGAAAAAATACCGATGTGAAAATGTAGTGTGAAAAATTTTGCACTGTAAAAAAGGTCGTGAATTTTAAATATGCAAATTTTCTACACCTTGTTCATTTCACATACAGGAAAAATATATATAAGTTGTCCAGCTACAATCTTTAAGCGAAATACTTTCGCGTTTTTTTTTACTCTTTTAATAGAGAGAACACGAGGTGTTGCTTCTAAAATAGACTTGCAACTTGATATCCTCGTCCAAACTTGCCCGCTGTTTCAAGACTAGTAGGTCCTCTTGTTCCTGATTTATAAAAAAAGACCTTTCCAAAATATTTACTTGTTTTAAGAAAGTATGTAATGACAAACCATCGTCCGATACCCTTTTCTACTATGACGTCACATTTAAACAAAACTACGAGTTAGTTTTTATTTGACACGTTCAAGCACTGGAGGTTGGAGAAGGCAAATCAAAAATGCCATGTATCCCAGATATGTAAGGCATTGACTGTGTAGATCTTTATGTTTTGTTTGTTATTCTTAGTATTGTTTTTGTTTTCTTAACTACAATCATGTAGATCTTTTGATATATTTGACTTGAGGAAGCTGCAAACATGTCCAATTACACGTAAAGGAGCAACCCCGAATATAAATCACAATGGACGTTTTCCATTTATTTTCATTAATTTTTGGTACTTACGGGTTTAAAATAATATTTTCAAATTAAATAGAGGAATAGATGTTGTACACCTTGTTGTATTTTCTTATTTTCCGTGAGCAACCAATGTTTGAAAAGTTGAATCTAGGGTTCGACAATAAAGTTCAGGATCAGAATATCAAAATTCGAGCGACGTCAACCCAAGTTGAAACAATCGTAAGTCAGCTTTTTATTATAATGGATCGTTTTAAAGTTTTGTGTAACATGGGTGATTAAGTTCAATATAACCCGTTACGAGTATTCGAACCGCATCACAGTTGTGCTCAATCAAAGATGTCAAACAACTACTTTATTGTAGATAGCCTTGTGTGTATGACTGGGTTTTGTGTTTGTTTGATTTTTCGAAATTCCTATCGGTACTTCATGTTTTATAAAAATACACATTTTACTTTTGTCTTTCAATTATGAATGTCATGCTTATTTTTCAATCTGTAAACAAAATGAACTTTTCATTGTCCTTTTATTTTATTTTTTTTTGGGGGGGGGGGGTCAATTTTCATGATTTTCCTTAAAATTACTTTCGTTCAAAGTACTCCTTTTCATTATCGTCTCATGTTCATCACTTTGATATAGCCAAATTAATGCTAATTTGTTGTAAAACACTAATTTGATTTGGTTACTTGCATCGACTATTCAAAAAACCCACGAACATTTGAAACCCTAGAAAACTAGTGAAACCACTGTTTGCATGTATCAAAGAATTTGCAACTAAGAAAATCATCAACCCGTGAAGAAAAAAGATTACATACACTGCATGGTAGTAGAATCTAAACCAAAGTGAAACAAAAAAAATCCGGCAGTGGATAAAGATATACAATAGTGTTTGCGAGTCAAATTTATTTAAAACCACCTTCGTTCATGATTTTCTCAGATCGGTATAGATAATTTGCATAAACCATGTACGTACATGTAACGTATATCTATTGAAAAACACAAGAAATGTATAGAAACGTGGACTCGGGAAATTTCTACTTTTGCTTAATATGAAATTTTCTACTTTTGATCTTTCGACTATTTTCTCACCAAACTATAGTTTGACCAAACACTGAAAAAATACCGATGTGAAAATGTAGTGTGAAAAATTTTGCACTGTAAAAAAGGTCGTGAATTTTAAATATGCAAATTTTCTACACCTTGTTCATTTCACATACAGGAAAAATATATATAAGTTGGCCAGCTACAATTTTTAAGCGAAATACTTTCGCGTTTATTTTTTACTCTTTTAATAGAGAGAACACGAGGTGTTGCTTCTAAAATAGACTTGCAACTTGATATCCTCGTCCAAACTTGCCCGCTGTTTAAAGACTAGTAGGTCCCCTTGTTCCTGATTTATAATAAAAGACCTTTCCAAAATATTTACTTGTTTTAAGAAAGTATGTAATGACAAACCATCGTCCGATACCCTTTTCTACTATGACGTCACATTTAAACAAAACTACGAGTTAGTTTTTATTTGACACGTTCAAGCACTGGAGGTTGGAGAAGGCAAATCAAAAATGCCATGTATCCCAGATATGTAAGGCATTGACTGTGTAGATCTTTATGTTTTGTTTGTGATTCTTAGTATTGTTTTTGTTTTCTTAACTACAATCATGTAGATCTTTTGATATATTTGACTTAAGGAAGCTGCAAACATGTCCAATTACACGTAAAGGAGCAACCCCGAATATAAATCACAATGGACGTTTTTCCATTTATTTTCATTAATTTTTGGTACTTACGGGTTTAAAATAATATTTTCAAATTAAATAGAGGAATAGATGTTGTACACCTTGTTGTATTTTCTTATTTTCCGTGAGCAACCAATGTTTGAAAAGTTGAATCTAGGGTTCGACAATAAAGTTCAGGATCAGAATATCCAAATTTGAGCGACGTCAACCCAAGTTGAAACAATCGTAAGTCAGCTTTTTATTATAATGGATCGTTTTAAAGTTTTGTGTAACATGGGTGATTAAGTTCAATATAACCCGTTACGAGTATTCGAACCGCATCACAGTTGTGCTCAATCAAAGATGTCAAACAACTACTTTATTGTAGATAGCCTTGTGTGTATGACTGGGTTTTGTGTTTGTTTGATTTTTCGAAATTCCTATCGGTACTTCATGTTTTATAAAAATACACATTTTACTTTTGTCTTTCAATTATGAATGTCATGCTTATTTTTCAATCTGTAAACAAAATGAACTTTTCATTGTCCTTTTATTTTATTTTTTTTTTTGGGGGGGGTCAATTTTCATGATTTTCCTTAAAATTACTTTCGTTCAAAGTACTCCTTTTCATTATCGTCTCATGTTCATCACTTTGATATAGCCAAATTAATGCTAATTTGTTGTAAAACACTAATTTGATTTGGTTACTTGCATCGACTATTCAAAAAACCCACGAACATTTGAAACCCTAGAAAACTAGTGAAACCACTGTTTGCATGTATCAAAGAATTTGCAACTAAGAAAATCATTAACCCGTGAAGAAAAAAGATTACATACACTGCATGGTAGTAGAATCTAAACCAAAGTGAAACAAAAAAAAATCCGGCAGTGGATAAAGATATACAATAGTGTTTGCGAGTCAAATTTATTTAAAACCACCTTCGTTCATGATTTTCTCAGATCGGTATAGATAATTTGCATAAACCATGTACGTACATGTAACGTATATCTATTGAAAAACACAAGAAATGTATAGAAACGTGGACTCGGGAAATTTCTACTTTTGCTTAATATGAAATTTTCTACTTTTGATCTTTCGACTATTTTCTCACCAAACTATAGTTTGACCAAACACTGAAAAAATACCGATGTGAAAATGTAGTGTGAAAAATTTTGCACTGTAAAAAAGGTCGTGAATTTTAAATATGCAAATTTTCTACACCTTGTTCATTTCACATACAGGAAAAATATATATAAGTTGGCCAGCTACAATCTTTAAGCAAAATACTTTTGCGTTTATTTTTTACTCTTTTAATAGAGAGAACACGAGGTGTTGCTTCTAAAATAGACTTGCAACTTGATATCCTCGTCCAAACTTGCCCGCTGTTTCAAGACTAGTAGGTCCTCTTGTTCCTGATTTATTAAAAAGACCTTTCCAAAATATTTACTTGTTTTAAGAAAGTATGTAATGACAAACCATCGTCCGATACCCCTTTCTACTATGACGTCACATTTAAACAAAACTACGAGTTAGTTTTTATTTGACACGTTCAAGCACTGGAAGTTGGAGAAGGCAAATCAAAAATGCCATGTATCCCAGATATGTAAGGCATTGACTGTGTAGATCTTTATGTTTTGTTTGTGATTCTTAGTATTGTTTTTGTTTTCTTAACTACAATCATGTAGATCTTTTGATATATTTGACTTGAGGAAGCTGCAAACATGTCCAATTACACGTAAAGGAGCAACCCCGAATATAAATCACAATGGACGTTTTTCCATTTATTTTCATTAATTTTTGGTACTTACGGGTTTAAAATAATATTTTCAAATTAAATAGAGGAATAGATGTTGTACACCTTGTTGTATTTTCTTATTTTCCGTGAGCAACCAATGTTTGAAAAGTTGAATCTAGGGTTCGACAATAAAGTTCAGGATCAGAATATCAAAATTCGAGCGACGTCAACCCAAGTTGAAACAATCGTAAGTCAGCTTTTTATTATAATGGATCGTTTTAAAGTTTTGTGTAACATGGGTGATTAAGTTCAATATAACCCGTTACGAGTATTCGAACCGCATCACAGTTGTGCTCAATCAAAGATGTCAAACAACTACTTTATTGTAGATAGCCTTGTGTGTATGACTGGGTTTTGTGTTTGTTTGATTTTTCGAAATTCCTATCGGTACTTCATGTTTTATAAAAATACACATTTTACTTTTGTCTTTCAATTATGAATGTCATGCTTATTTTTCAATCTGTAAACAAAATGAACTTTTCATTGTCCTTTTATTTTATTTTTTTTTTTGGGGGGGGTCAATTTTCATGATTTTCCTTAAAATTACTTTCGTTCAAAGTACTCCTTTTCATTATCGTCTCATGTTCATCACTTTGATATAGCCAAATTAATGCTAATTTGTTGTAAAACACTAATTTGATTTGGTTACTTGCATCGACTATTCAAAAAACCCACGAACATTTGAAACCCTAGAAAACTAGTGAAACCACTGTTTGCATGTATCAAAGAATTTGCAACTAAGAAAATCATTAACCCGTGAAGAAAAAAGATTACATACACTGCATGGTAGTAGAATCTAAACCAAAGTGAAACAAAAAAAAATCCGGCAGTGGATAAAGATATACAATAGTGTTTGCGAGTCAAATTTATTTAAAACCACCTTCGTTCATGATTTTCTCAGATCGGTATAGATAATTTGCATAAACCATGTACGTACATGTAACGTATATCTATTGAAAAACACAAGAAATGTATAGAAACGTGGACTCGGGAAATTTCTACTTTTGCTTAATATGAAATTTTCTACTTTTGATCTTTCGACTATTTTCTCACCAAACTATAGTTTGACCAAACACTGAAAAAATACCGATGTGAAAATGTAGTGTGAAAAATTTTGCACTGTAAAAAAGGTCGTGAATTTTAAATATGCAAATTTTCTACACCTTGTTCATTTCACATACAGGAAAAATATATATAAGTTGGCCAGCTACAATCTTTAAGCAAAATACTTTTGCGTTTATTTTTTACTCTTTTAATAGAGAGAACACGAGGTGTTGCTTCTAAAATAGACTTGCAACTTGATATCCTCGTCCAAACTTGCCCGCTGTTTCAAGACTAGTAGGTCCTCTTGTTCCTGATTTATTAAAAAGACCTTTCCAAAATATTTACTTGTTTTAAGAAAGTATGTAATGACAAACCATCGTCCGATACCCCTTTCTACTATGACGTCACATTTAAACAAAACTACGAGTTAGTTTTTATTTGACACATTCAAGCACTGGAGGTTGGAGAAGGCAAATCAAAAATGCCATGTATCCCAGATATGTAAGGCATTGACTGTGTAGATCTTTATGTTTTGTTTGTGATTCTTAGTATTGTTTTTGTTTTCTTAACTACAATCATGTAGATCTTTTGATATATTTGACTTGAGGAAGCTGCAAACATGTCCAATTACACGTAAAGGAGCAACCCCGAATATAAATCACAATGGACGTTTTTCCATTTATTTTCATTAATTTTTGGTACTTACGGGTTTAAAATAATATTTTCAAATTAAATAGAGGAATAGATGTTGTACACCTTGTTGTATTTTCTTATTTTCCGTGAGCAACCAATGTTTGAAAAGTTGAATCTAGGGTTCGACAATAAAGTTCAGGATCAGAATATCAAAATTCGAGCGACGTCAACCCAAGTTGAAACAATCGTAAGTCAGCTTTTTATTATAATGGATCGTTTTAAAGTTTTGTGTAACATGGGTGATTAAGTTCAATATAACCCGTTACGAGTATTCGAACCGCATCACAGTTGTGCTCAATCAAAGATGTCAAACAACTACTTTATTGTAGATAGCCTTGTGTGTATGACTGGGTTTTGTGTTTGTTTGATTTTTCGAAATTCCTATCGGTACTTCATGTTTTATAAAAATACACATTTTACTTTTGTCTTTCAATTATGAATGTCATGCTTATTTTTCAATCTGTAAACAAAATGAACTTTTCATTGTCCTTTTATTTTATTTTTTTTTTTTTTGGGGGGGGGGGTCAATTTTCATGATTTTCCTTAAAATTACTTTCGTTCAAAGTACTCCTTTTCATTATCGTCTCATGTTCATCACTTTGATATAGCCAAATTAATGCTAATTTGTTGTAAAACACTAATTTGATTTGGTTACTTGCATCGACTATTCAAAAAACCCACGAACATTTGAAACCCTAGAAAACTAGTGAAACCACTGATTGCATGTATCAAAGAATTTGCAACTAAGAAAATCATCAACCCGTGAAGAAAAAAGATTACATACACTGCATGGTAGTAGAATCTAAACCAAAGTGAAACAAAAAAAATCCCGGCAGTGGATAAAGATATACAATAATGTTTGCGAGTCAAATTTATTTAAAACTACCTTCGTTCATGATTTTCTCAGATCGGTATAGATAATTTGCATAAACCATGTACGTACATGTAACGTATATCTATTGATAAACACAAGAAATGTATAGAAACGTGGACTCGGGAAATTTCTACTTTTTCTTAATATGAAATTTTCTACTTTTGATCTTTCGACTATTTTCTCACCAAACTATAGTTTGGCCAAACACTGAAAAAATACCGATGTGAAAATGTAGTGTGCAAAATTTTGCACTGTAAAAAAAGTCGTGAATTTTAAATATGCAAATTTTCTACACCTTGTTCATTTCACATACAGGAAAAATATATATAAGTTGGCCAGCTACAATCTTTAAGCAAAATACTTTCGGGTTTATTTTTTACTCTTTTAATAGAGAGAACACGAGGTGTTGCTTCTAAAATAGACTTGCAACTTGATATCCTCGTCCAAACTTGCCCGCTGTTTCAAGACTAGTAGGTCCTCTTGTTCCTGATTTATTAAAAAGACCTTTCCAAAATATTTACTTGTTTTAAGAAAGTATGTAATGACAAACCATCGTCCGATACCCCTTTCTACTATGACGTCACATTTAAACAAAACTACGAGTTAGTTTTTATTTGACACATTCAAGCACTGGAGGTTGGAGAAGGCAAATCAAAAATGCCATGTATCCCAGATATGTAAGGCATTGACTGTGTAGATCTTTATGTTTTGTTTGTGATTCTTAGTATTGTTTTTGTTTTCTTAACTACAATCATGTAGATCTTTTGATATATTTGACTTGAGGAAGCTGCAAACATGTCCAATTACACGTAAAGGAGCAACCCCAAATAATAGTCACAATGGACGTTTTTCCATTTATTTTCATTAATTTTTGGTACTTACGGGTTTAAAATAATATTTTCAAATTAAATAGAGGAATAGATGTTGTACACCTTGTTGTATTTTCTTATTTTCCGTGAGCAACCAATGTTTGAAAAGTTGAATCTAGGGTTCGACAATAAAGTTCAGGATCAGAATATCAAAATTCGAGCGACGTCAACCCAAGTTGAAACAATCGTAAGTCAGCTTTTTATTATAATGGATCGTTTTAAAGTTTTGTGTAACATGGGTGATTAAGTTCAATATAACCCGTTACGAGTATTCAAACCGCATCACAGTTGTGCTCAATCAAAGATGTCAAACAACTACTTTATTGTAGATAGCCTTGTGTGTATGACTGGGTTTTGTGTTTGTTTGATTTTTCGAAATTCCTATCGGTACTTCATGTTTTATAAAAATACACATTTTACTTTTGTCTTTCAATTATGAATGTCATGCTTATTTTTCAATCTGTAAACAAAATGAACTTTTCATTGTCCTTTTATTTTATTTTTTTTTTTGGGGGGGGGGTCAATTTTCATGATTTTCCTTAAAATTACTTTCGTTCAAAGTACTCCTTTTCATTATCGTCTCATGTTCATCACTTTGATATAGCCAAATTAATGCTAATTTGTTGTAAAACACTAATTTGATTTGGTTACTTGCATCGACTATTCAAAAAACCCACGAACATTTGAAACCCTAGAAAACTAGTGAAACCACTGATTGCATGTATCAATCAATTTGCAACTAAGAAAATCATCAACCCGTGAAGAAAAAAGATTACATACACTGCATGGTAGTAGAATCTAAACCAAAGTGAAACAAAAAAAATTCCGGCAGTGGATAAAGATATACAATAATGTTTGCGAGTCAAATTTATTTAAAACTACCTTCGTTCATGATTTTCTCAGATCGGTATAGATAATTTGCATAAACCATGTACGTACATGTAACGTATATCTATTGATAAACACAAGAAATGTATAGAAACGTGGACTCGGGAAATTTCTACTTTTTCTTAATATGAAATTTTCTACTTTTGATCTTTCGACTATTTTCTCACCAAACTATAGTTTGGCCAAACACTGAAAAAATACCGATGTGAAAATGTAGTGTGCAAAATTTTGCACTGTAAAAAAGGTCGTGAATTTTAAATATGCAAATTTTCTACACCTTGTTCATTTCACATACAGGAAAAATATATATAAGTTGGCCAGCTACAATCTTTAAGCAAAATACTTTCGCGTTTATTTTTTACTCTTTTAATAGAGAGAACACGAGGTGTTGCTTCTAAAATAGACTTGCAACTTGATATCCTCGTCCAAACTTGCCCGCTGTTTCAAGACTAGTAGGTCCTCTTGTTCCTGATTTATTAAAAAGACCTTTCCAAAATATTTACTTGTTTTAAGAAAGTATGTAATGACAAACCATCGTCCGATACCCCTTTCTACTATGACGTCACATTTAAACAAAACTACGAGTTAGTTTTTATTTGACACATTCAAGCACTGGAGGTTGGAGAAGGCAAATCAAAAATGCCATGTATCCCAGATATGTAAGGCATTGACTGTGTAGATCTTTATGTTTTGTTTGTGATTCTTAGTATTGTTTTTGTTTTCTTAACTACAATCATGTAGATCTTTTGATATATTTGACTTGAGGAAGCTGCAAACATGTCCAATTACACGTAAAGGAGCAACCCCGAATATAAATCACAATGGACGTTTTTCCATTTATTTTCATTAATTTTTGGTACTTACGGGTTTAAAATAATATTTTCAAATTAAATAGAGGAATAGATGTTGTACACCTTGTTGTATTTTCTTATTTTCCGTGAGCAACCAATGTTTGAAAAGTTGAATCTAGGGTTCGACAATAAAGTTCAGGATCAGAATATCAAAATTCGAGCGACGTCAACCCAAGTTGAAACAATCGTAAGTCAGCTTTTTATTATAATGGATCGTTTTAAAGTTTTGTGTAACATGGGTGATTAAGTTCAATATAACCCGTTACGAGTATTCAAACCGCATCACAGTTGTGCTCAATCAAAGATGTCAAACAACTACTTTATTGTAGATAGCCTTGTGTGTATGACTGGGTTTTGTGTTTGTTTGATTTTTCGAAATTCCTATCGGTACTTCATGTTTTATAAAAATACACATTTTACTTTTGTCTTTCAATTATGAATGTCATGCTTATTTTTCAATCTGTAAACAAAATGAACTTTTCATTGTCCTTTTATTTTATTTTTTTTTTTGGGGGGGGGGTCAATTTTCATGATTTTCCTTAAAATTACTTTCGTTCAAAGTACTCCTTTTCATTATCGTCTCATGTTCATCACTTTGATATAGCCAAATTAATGCTAATTTGTTGTAAAACACTAATTTGATTTGGTTACTTGCATCGACTATTCAAAAAACCCACGAACATTTGAAACCCTAGAAAACTAGTGAAACCACTGATTGCATGTATCAAAGAATTTGCAACTAAGAAAATCATCAACCCGTGAAGAAAAAAGATTACATACACTGCATGGTAGTAGAATCTAAACCAAAGTGAAACAAAAAAAATCCCGGCAGTGGATAAAGATATACAATAGTGTTTGCGAGTCAAATTTATTTAAAACCACCTTCGTTCATGATTTTCTCAGATCGGTATAGATAATTTGCATAAACCATGTACGTACATGTAACGTATATCTATTGAAAAACACAAGAAATGTATAGAAACGTGGACTCGGGAAATTTCTACTTTTTCTTAATATGAAATTTTCTACTTTTGATCTTTCGACTATTTTCTCACCAAACTATAGTTTGGCCAAACACTGAAAAAATACCGATGTGAAAATGTAGTGTGCAAAATTTTGCACTGTAAAAAAGGTCGTGAATTTTAAATATGCAAATTTTCTACACCTTGTTCATTTCACATACAGGAAAAATATATATAAGTTGGCCAGCTACAATCTTTAAGCAAAATACTTTCGCGTTTATTTTTTTACTCTTTTAATAGAGAGAACACGAGGTGTTGCTTCTAAAATAGACTTGCAACTTGATATCCTCGTCCAAACTTGCCCGCTGTTTCAAGACTAGTAGGTCCTCTTGTTCCTGATTTATTAAAAAGACCTTTCCAAAATATTTACTTGTTTTAAGAAAGTATGTAATGACAAACCATCGTCCGATACCCCTTTCTACTATGACGTCACATTCAAACAAAACTACGAGTTAGTTTTTATTTGACACATTCAAGCACTGGAGGTTGGAGTAGGCAAATCAAAAATGCCATGTATCCCAGATATGTAAGGCATTGACTGTGTAGATCTTTATGTTTTGTTTGTGATTCTTAGTATTGTTTTTGTTTTCTTAACTACAATCATGTAGATCTTTTGATATATTTGACTTGAGGAAGCTGCAAACATGTCCAATTACACGTAAAGGAGCAACCCCAAATAATAGTCACAATGGGCGTTTTTCCATTTATTTTCATTAATTTTTGGTGCTTACGGGTTTAAAATAATATTTTCAAATTAAATAGAGGAATAGATGCTGTACATTAAAAAGTTGAATCTAGGGTTCGACAATAAAGTTCAGGATCAGAATATCAAAATTCGAGCGACATCAACCCAAGTTGAAACAATCGTAAGTCAGCTTTTTATTATAATGGATCGTTTTAAAGTTTTGTGTAACATGGGTGATTAAGTTCAATATAACCCGTTACGAGTATTCGAACCGCATCACAGTTGTGCTCAATCAAAGATGTCAAACAACTACTTTATTGTAGATAGCCTTGTGTGTATGACTGGGTTTTGTGTTTGTTTGATTTTTCGAAATTCCTATCGGTACTTCATGTTTTATAAAAATACACATTTTACTTTTGTCTTTCAATTATGAATGTCATGCTTATTTTTCAATCTGTAAACAAAATGAACTTTTCATTGTCCTTTTATTTTATTTTTTTTTTTGGGGGGGGGGGTCAATTTTCATGATTTTCCTTAAAATTACTTTCGTTCAAAGTACTCCTTTTCATTATCGTCTCATGTTCATCACTTTGATATAGCCAAATTAATGCTAATTTGTTGTAAAACACTAATTTGATTTGGTTACTTGCATCGACTATTCAAAAAACCCACGAACATTTGAAACCCTAGAAAACTAGTGAAACCACTGATTGCATGTATCAAAGAATTTGCAACTAAGAAAATCATCAACCCGTGAAGAAAAAAGATTACATACACTGCATGGTAGTAGAATCTAAACCAAAGTGAAACAAAAAAAATTCCGGCAGTGGATAAAGATATACAATAATGTTTGCGAGTCAAATTTATTTAAAACTACCTTCGTTCATGATTTTCTCAGATCGGTATAGATAATTTGCATAAACCATGTACGTACATGTAACGTATATCTATTGATAAACACAAGAAATGTATAGAAACGTGGACTCGGGAAATTTCTACTTTTTCTTAATATGAAATTTTCTACTTTTGATCTTTCGACTATTTTCTCACCAAACTATAGTTTGGCCAAACACTGAAAAAATACCGATGTGAAAATGTAGTGTGCAAAATTTTGCACTGTAAAAAAGGTCGTGAATTTTAAATATGCAAATTTTCTACACCTTGTTCATTTCACATACAGGAAAAATATATATAAGTTGGCCAGCTATAATCTTTAAGCAAAACACTTTCGCGTTTATTTTTTACTCTTTTAATAGAGAGAACACGAGGTGTTGCTTCTAAAATAGACTTGCAACTTGATATCCTCGTCCAAACTTGCCCGCTGTTTCAAGACTAGTAGGTCCTCTTGTTCCTGATTTATTAAAAAGACCTTTCCAAAATATTTACTTGTTTTAAGAAAGTATGTAATGACAAACCATCGTCCGATACCCCTTTCTACTATGACGTCACATTTAAACAAAACTACGAGTTAGTTTTTATTTGACACATTCAAGCACTGGAGGTTGGAGAAGGCAAATCAAAAATGCCATGTATCCCAGATATGTAAGGCATTGACTGTGTAGATCTTTATGTTTTGTTTGTGATTCTTAGTATTGTTTTTGTTTTCTTAACTACAATCATGTAGATCTTTTGATATATTTGACTTGAGGAAGCTGCAAACATGTCCAATTACACGTAAAGGAGCAACCCCGAATATAAATCACAATGGACGTTTTTCCATTTATTTTCATTAATTTTTGGTACTTACGGGTTTAAAATAATATTTTCAAATTAAATAGAGGAATAGATGTTGTACACCTTGTTGTATTTTCTTATTTTCCGTGAGCAACCAATGTTTGAAAAGTTGAATCTAGGGTTCGACAATAAAGTTCAGGATCAGAATATCAAAATTCGAGCGACGTCAACCCAAGTTGAAACAATCGTAAGTCAGCTTTTTATTATAATGGATCGTTTTAAAGTTTTGTGTAACATGGGTGATTAAGTTCAATATAACCCGTTACGAGTATTCGAACCGCATCACAGTTGTGCTCAATCAAAGATGTCAAACAACTACTTTATTGTAGATAGCCTTGTGTGTATGACTGGGTTTTGTGTTTGTTTGATTTTTCGAAATTCCTATCGGTACTTCATGTTTTATAAAAATACACATTTTACTTTTGTCTTTCAATTATGAATGTCATGCTTATTTTTCAATCTGTAAACAAAATGAACTTTTCATTGTCCTTTTATTTTATTTTTTTTTTTGGGGGGGGGGGGGTCAATTTTCATGATTTTCCTTAAAATTACTTTCGTTCAAAGTACTCCTTTTCATTATCGTCTCATGTTCATCACTTTGATATAGCCAAATTAATGCTAATTTGTTGTAAAACACTAATTTGATTTGGTTACTTGCATCGACTATTCAAAAAACCCACGAACATTTGAAACCCTAGAAAACTAGTGAAACCACTGATTGCATGTATCAAAGAATTTGCAACTAAGAAAATCATCAACCCGTGAAGAAAAAAGATTACATACACTGCATGGTAGTAGAATCTAAACCAAAGTGAAACAAAAAAAATCCCGGCAGTGGATAAAGATATACAATAATGTTTGCGAGTCAAATTTATTTAAAACTACCTTCGTTCATGATTTTCTCAGATCGGTATAGATAATTTGCATAAACCATGTACGTACATGTAACGTATATCTATTGATAAACACAAGAAATGTATAGAAACGTGGACTCGGGAAATTTCTACTTTTTCTTAATATGAAATTTTCTACTTTTGATCTTTCGACTATTTTCTCACCAAACTATAGTTTGGCCAAACACTGAAAAAATACCGATGTGAAAATGTAGTGTGCAAAATTTTGCACTGTAAAAAAGGTCGTGAATTTTAAATATGCAAATTTTCTACACCTTGTTCATTTCACATACAGGAAAAATATATATAAGTTGGCCAGCTACAATCTTTAAGCAAAATACTTTCGCGTTTATTTTTTTACTCTTTTAATAGAGAGAACACGAGGTGTTGCTTCTAAAATAGACTTGCAACTTGATATCCTCGTCCAAACTTGCCCGCTGTTTCAAGACTAGTAGGTCCTCTTGTTCCTGATTTATTAAAAAGACCTTTCCAAAATATTTACTTGTTTTAAGAAAGTATGTAATGACAAACCATCGTCCGATACCCCTTTCTACTATGACGTCACATTTAAACAAAACTACGAGTTAGTTTTTATTTGACACATTCAAGCACTGGAGGTTGGAGAAGGCAAATCAAAAATGCTATGTATCCCAGATATGTAAGGCATTGACTGTGTAGATCTTTATGTTTTGTTTGTGATTCTTAGTATTGTTTTTGTTTTCTTAACTACAATCATGTAGATCTTTTGATATATTTGACTTGAGGAAGCTGCAAACATGTCCAATTACACGTAAAGGAGCAACCCCAAATAATAGTCACAATGGACGTTTTTCCATTTATTTTCATTAATTTTTGGTACTTACGGGTTTAAAATAATATTTTCAAATTAAATAGAGGAATAGATGTTGTACACCTTGTTGTATTTTCTTATTTTCCGTGAGCAACCAATGTTTGAAAAGTTGAATCTAGGGTTCGACAATAAAGTTCAGGATCAGAATATCAAAATTCGAGCGACGTCAACCCAAGTTGAAACAATCGTAAGTCAGCTTTTTATTATAATGGATCGTTTTAAAGTTTTGTGTAACATGGGTGATTAAGTTCAATATAACCCGTTACGAGTATTCAAACCGCATCACAGTTGTGCTCAATCAAAGATGTCAAACAACTACTTTATTGTAGATAGCCTTGTGTGTATGACTGGGTTTTGTGTTTGTTTGATTTTTCGAAATTCCTATCGGTACTTCATGTTTTATAAAAATACACATTTTACTTTTGTCTTTCAATTATGAATGTCATGCTTATTTTTCAATCTGTAAACAAAATGAACTTTTCATTGTCCTTTTATTTTATTTTTTTTTTTGGGGGGGGGGGTCAATTTTCATGATTTTCCTTAAAATTACTTTCGTTCAAAGTACTCCTTTTCATTATCGTCTCATGTTCATCACTTTGATATAGCCAAATTAATGCTAATTTGTTGTAAAACACTAATTTGATTTGGTTACTTGCATCGACTATTCAAAAAACCCACGAACATTTGAAACCCTAGAAAACTAGTGAAACCACTGATTGCATGTATCAAAGAATTTGCAACTAAGAAAATCATCAACCCGTGAAGAAAAAAGATTACATACACTGCATGGTAGTAGAATCTAAACCAAAGTGAAACAAAAAAAATTCCGGCAGTGGATAAAGATATACAATAATGTTTGCGAGTCAAATTTATTTAAAACTACCTTCGTTCATGATTTTCTCAGATCGGTATAGATAATTTGCATAAACCATGTACGTACATGTAACGTATATCTATTGATAAACACAAGAAATGTATAGAAACGTGGACTCGGGAAATTTCTACTTTTTCTTAATATGAAATTTTCTACTTTTGATCTTTCGACTATTTTCTCACCAAACTATAGTTTGGCCAAACACTGAAAAAATACCGATGTGAAAATGTAGTGTGCAAAATTTTGCACTGTAAAAAAGGTCGTGAATTTTAAATATGCAAATTTTCTACACCTTGTTCATTTCACATACAGGAAAAATATATATAAGTTGGCCAGCTACAATCTTTAAGCAAAATACTTTCGCGTTTATTTTTTACTCTTTTAATAGAGAGAACACGAGGTGTTGCTTCTAAAATAGACTTGCAACTTGATATCCTCGTCCAAACTTGCCCGCTGTTTCAAGACTAGTAGGTCCTCTTGTTCCTGATTTATTAAAAAGACCTTTCCAAAATATTTACTTGTTTTAAGAAAGTATGTAATGACAAACCATCGTCCGATACCCCTTTCTACTATGACGTCACATTTAAACAAAACTACGAGTTAGTTTTTATTTGACACATTCAAGCACTGGAGGTTGGAGAAGGCAAATCAAAAATGCCATGTATCCCAGATATGTAAGGCATTGACTGTGTAGATCTTTATGTTTTGTTTGTGATTCTTAGTATTGTTTTTGTTTTCTTAACTACAATCATGTAGATCTTTTGATATATTTGACTTGAGGAAGCTGCAAACATGTCCAATTACACGTAAAGGAGCAACCCCGAATATAAATCACAATGGACGTTTTTCCATTTATTTTCATTAATTTTTGGTACTTACGGGTTTAAAATAATATTTTCAAATTAAATAGAGGAATAGATGTTGTACACCTTGTTGTATTTTCTTATTTTCCGTGAGCAACCAATGTTTGAAAAGTTGAATCTAGGGTTCGACAATAAAGTTCAGGATCAGAATATCAAAATTCGAGCGACGTCAACCCAAGTTGAAACAATCGTAAGTCAGCTTTTTATTATAATGGATCGTTTTAAAGTTTTGTGTAACATGGGTGATTAAGTTCAATATAACCCGTTACGAGTATTCAAACCGCATCACAGTTGTGCTCAATCAAAGATGTCAAACAACTACTTTATTGTAGATAGCCTTGTGTGTATGACTGGGTTTTGTGTTTGTTTGATTTTTCGAAATTCCTATCGGTACTTCATGTTTTATAAAAATACACATTTTACTTTTGTCTTTCAATTATGAATGTCATGCTTATTTTTCAATCTGTAAACAAAATGAACTTTTCATTGTCCTTTTATTTTATTTTTTTTGGGGGGGGGTCAATTTTCATGATTTTCCTTAAAATTACTTTCGTTCAAAGTACTCCTTTTCATTATCGTCTCATGTTCATCACTTTGATATAGCCAAATTAATGCTAATTTGTTGTAAAACACTAATTTGATTTGGTTACTTGCATCGACTATTCAAAAAACCCACGAACATTTGAAACCCTAGAAAACTAGTGAAACCACTGATTGCATGTATCAAAGAATTTGCAACTAAGAAAATCATCAACCCGTGAAGAAAAAAACATTACATACACTGCATGGTAGTAGAATCTAAACCAAAGTGAAACAAAAAAAATCCCGGCAGTGGATAAAGATATACAATAGTGTTTGCGAGTCAAATTTATTTAAAACCACCTTCGTTCATGATTTTCTCAGATCGGTATAGATAATTTGCATAAACCATGTACGTACATGTAACGTATATCTATTGAAAAACACAAGAAATGTATAGAAACGTGGACTCGGGAAATTTCTACTTTTTCTTAATATGAAATTTTCTACTTTTGATCTTTCGACTATTTTCTCACCAAACTATAGTTTGGCCAAACACTGAAAAAATACCGATGTGAAAATGTAGTGTGCAAAATTTTGCACTGTAAAAAAGGTCGTGAATTTTAAATATGCAAATTTTCTACACCTTGTTCATTTCACATACAGGAAAAATATATATAAGTTGGCCAGCTACAATCTTTAAGCAAAATACTTTCGCGTTTATTTTTTACTCTTTTAATAGAGAGAACACGAGGTGTTGCTTCTAAAATAGACTTGCAACTTGATATCCTCGTCCAAACTTGCCCGCTGTTTCAAGACTAGTAGGTCCTCTTGTTCCTGATTTATTAAAAAGACCTTTCCAAAATATTTACTTGTTTTAAGAAAGTATGTAATGACAAACCATCGTCCGATACCCCTTTCTACTATGACATCACATTTAAACAAAACTACGAGTTAGTTTTTATTTGACACATTCAAGCACTGGAGGTTGGAGTAGGCAAATCAAAAATGCCATGTATCCCAGATATGTAAGGCATTGACTGTGTAGATCTTTATGTTTTGTTTGTGATTCTTAGTATTGTTTTTGTTTTCTTAACTACAATCATGTAGATCTTTTGATATATTTGACTTGAGGAAGCTGCAAACATGTCCAATTACACGTAAAGGAGCAACCCCAAATAATAGTCACAATGGGCGTTTTTCCATTTATTTTCATTAATTTTTGGTGCTTACGGGTTTAAAATAATATTTTCAAATTAAATAGAGGAATAGATGCTGTACATTAAAAAGTTGAATCTAGGGTTCGACAATAAAGTTCAGGATCAGAATATCAAAATTCGAGCAACGTCAACCCAAGTTGAAACAATCGTAAGTCAGCTTTTTATTATAATGGATCGTTTTAAAGTTTTGTGTAACATGGGTGATTAAGTTCAATATAACCCGTTACGAATATTCGAATCGCATCACAGTTGTGCTAAATCAAAGATGTCAAACAACTACTTTATTGTAGATAGCCTTGTGTGTATGACTGGGTTTTGTGTTTGTTTGATTTTTCGAAATTCCTATCGGTACTTCATGTTTTATAAAAATACACATTTTACTTTTGTCTTTCAATTATGAATGTCATGCTTATTTTTCAATCTGTAAACAAAATGAACTTTTCATTGTCCTTTTATTTTATTTTTTTTTTTGGGGGGGGTCAATTTTCATGATTTTCCTTAAAATTACTTTCGTTCAAAGTACTCCTTTTCATTATCGTCTCATGTTCATCACTTTGATATAGCCAAATTAATGCTAATTTGTTGTAAAACACTAATTTGATTTGGTTACTTGCATCGAATATTCAAAAAACCCACGAACATTTGAAACCCTAGAAAACTAGTGAAACCACTGATTGCATGTATCAAAGAATTTGCAACTAAGTAAATCATCAACCCGTGAAGAAAAAAAAATTACATACACTGCATGGTAGTAGAATCTAAACCAAAGTGAAACAAAAAAAATCCCGGCAGTGGATAAAGATATACAATAGTGTTTGCGAGTCAAATTTATTTAAAACTACCTTCGTTCATGATTTTCTCAGATCGGTATAGATAATTTGCATAAACCATGTACGGACATGTAACGTATATCTATTGAAAAACACAAGAAATGTATAGAAACGTGGCCTCGGGAAATTTCTACTTTTTCTTAAAATGAAATTTTCTACTTTTGATCTTTCGACTATTTTCTCACCAAACTATAGTTTGGCCAAACACTGAAAAAATACCGATGTGAAAATGTAGTGTGAAAACTTTTGCAGTGTAAAAAAGGCCGTGAATTTTAAATATGCAAATTTTCTACATCTTGTTCATTTCACATACACCAAAAATATATATAAGTTGGCCAGCTACAATCTTTAAGCAAAATACTTTCGCGTATATGTTTTACTCTTTTAATAGAAAGAACACGAGGTGTTGCTTCTAAAATAGACTTGCAACTTGATATCCTCGTCCAAACTTGCCCGCTGTTTCAAGACTAGTAGGTCCTCTTGTTCCTGATTTATTAAAAAGACCTTTCCAAAAGATTTACTTGTTTTAAGAAAGTATGTAATGACAAACCATCGTCCACATTTAAACAAAACTACGAGTTAGTTTTTATTTGACACATTCAAGCACTGGAGGTTGGAGAAGGCAAATCAAAAGTGCCATTTATCCCAGATATGTAGGTCATTGACTGTGTAGATCTTTATGTTTTGTTTGTGATTCTTAGTATTGTTTTTGTTTTCTTAACTACAATCATGTAGATCTTTTGATATATTTTACTTGAGGAAGCTGCAAACATGTCCAATTACGCGTAAAGGAGCAACCCCGAATATAAATCAGAATGGGCGTTTTCCATTTATTTTCATTAATTTTTGGTACTTACGGGTTTAAAATAATATTTTCAAATTAAATAGAGGAATAGATGTTGTACACCTTGTTGTATTTTCTTATTTTCCGTGAGCAACCAATGTTTGAAAAGTTGAATCTAGGGTTCGACAATAAAGTTCAGGATCAGAATATCAAAATTCGAGCGACGTCAACCCAAGTTGAAACAATCGTAAGTCAGCTTTTTATTATAATGGATCGTTTTAAAGTTTTCGTGGGGATGATCAGTTTTCATGATTGTCCTTAAAAAAATTACTTTCGTCCAAATTACTCCTCGTCATTATCGTCTCATGTTCATCACTTCGATATAGCTAGATTATTGCTAATTTGTCGTAAAACACTAATTTGATTTGGTGACTTGCACCGACTATTCAAAAAACCCACGAACATTTGGAACCCTAGAAAACTAGTGAAACCACTGTTTGCATGTATCAAAGAATTTGCAACTAAGAAAATCATCAACCCGTGAAGAAAAAAGATTACATACACTGCATGGTAGTAGAATCTAAACCAAAGTGAAACAAAAAAAATCCCGGCAGTGGATAAAGATATACAATAGTATTTGCGAGTCAAATTTATTTAAAACCACCTTCGTTCATGATTTTCTCAGATCGGTATAGATAATTTGCATAAACCATGTACGTACATGTAACGTATATCTATTGAAAAACACAAGAAATGTATAGAACCGTGGACTCGGGAAATTTCTACTTTTTCTTAAAATGAAATTTTCTACTATTGATCTTTCGACTATTTTCTCACCAAACTATAGTTTGGCCAAACACTGAAAAAATACCGATGTGAAAATGTCGTGTGAAAACTTTTGCAGTGTAAAAAAGGCCGTGAATTTTAAATATGCAAATTTTCTACACCTTGTTCATTTCACATACACCAAAAATATATATAAGTTGGCCAGCTACAATCTTTAAGCAAAATACTTTCGCGTATATGTTTTACTCTTTTAATAGAAAGACCACGAGGTGTTGCTTCTAAAATAGACTTGCAACTTGATATCCTCGTCCAAACTTGCCCGCTGTTTCAAGACTAGTAGGTCCTCTTGTTCCTGATTTATTAAAAAGACCTTTCCAAAAGATTTACTTGTTTTAAGAAAGTATGTAATGACAAACCATCGTCCACATTTAAACAAAACTACGAGTTAGTTTTTATTTGACACATTCAAGCACTGGAGGTTGGAGAAGGCAAATCAAAAGTGCCATTTATCCCAGATATGTAGGTCATTGACTGTGTAGATCTTTATGTTTTGTTTGTGATTCTTAGTATTGTTTTTGTTTTCTTAACTACAATCATGTAGATCTTTTGATATATTTTACTTGAGGAAGCTGCAAACATGTCCAATTACGCGTAAAGGAGCAACCCCGAATATAAATCAGAATGGGCGTTTTTCCATTTATTTTCATTAATTTTTGGTACTTGCGGGTTTAAAATAATATTTTCAAATTAAATAGAGGAATAGATGTTGTACACCTTGTTGTATTTTCTTATTTTCCGTGAGCAACCAATGTTTGAAAAGTTGAATCTAGGGTTCGACAATAAAGTTCAGGATCAGAATATCAAAATTCGAGCGACGTCAACCCAAGTTGAAACAATCGTAAGTCAGCTTTTTATTATAATGGATCGTTTTAAAGTTTTGTGTAACATGGGTGATTAAGTTCAATATAACCCGTTACGAGTATTCGAACCGCATCACAGTTGTGCTAAATCAAAGATGTCAAACAACTACTTTATTGTAGATAGCCTTGTGTGTACATGGTGTATGACTGGGTTTTGTGTTTGTTTGATTTTTCGAAATTCCTATCGGTACTTCATGTTTTATAAAAATACACATTTTACTTTTGTCTTTCAATTATGAATGTCATGCTTATTTTTCAATCTGCTACAAAATGAACTTTTCATTGTCCTTTTTTTTCGGGGGTCGAAAATATAAGGCTCCGTTGCTTATGTTGGAAAACATTTTTCGGTTACCATTCAGTTTACACTTTTTGTGTGTTGCATTGCATGTTCCCACGACAGTGGAAAAATGTTCTTATCAAATGTGGATTAATTCATTCTCGTGGGGGTCAATTTTCATGATTGTCCTTAAAAAAATTACTTTCGTCCAAATTACTCCTCGTCATTATCGTCTTCTCATGTTCATCACTTCGATATAGCTAGATTAATGCTAATTTGTCGTAAAACACTAATTTGATTTGGTGACTTGCATCGACTATTCAAAAAACCCACGAACATTTGAAACCCTAGAAAACTAGTGAAACCACTGTTTGCATGTATCAAAGAATATGCAACTAAGAAAATCATCAACCCGTGAAGAAAAAAGATTACATACACTGCATGGTAGTAGAATCTAAACCAAAGTGAAACCAAAAAAAATCCCGGCAGTGGATAAGGATATACAATAGTATTTGCGAGTCAAATTTATTTAAAACCACCTTCGTTCATGATTTTCTCAGATCGGTATAGATAATTTGCATAAACCATGTACGTACATGTAACGTATATCTATTGAAAAACACAAGAAATGTATAGAAACGTGGCCTCGGGAAATTTCTACTTTTTCTTAAAATGAAATTTTCTACTTTTGATCTTTCGACTATTTTCTCACCAAACTATAGTTTGGCCAAACACTGAAAAAATACCGATGTGAAAATGTAGTGTGAAAACTTTTGCAGTGTAAAAAAGGCCGTGAATTTTAAATATGCAAATTTTCTACATCTTGTTCATTTCACATACACCAAAAATATATATAAGTTGGCCAGCTACAATCTTTAAGCAAAATACTTTCGCGTATATGTTTTACTCTTTTAATAGAAAGAACACGAGGTGTTGCTTCTAAAATAGACTTGCAACTTGATATCCTCGTCCAAACTTGCCCGCTGTTTCAAGACTAGTAGGTCCTCTTGTTCCTGATTTATTAAAAAGATCTTTCCAAAAGATTTACTTGTTTTAAGAAAGTATGTAATGACAAACCATCGTCCACATTTAAACAAAACTACGAGTTAGTTTTTATTTGACACATTCAAGCACTGGAGGTTGGAGAAGGCAAATCAAAAGTGCCATTTATCCCAGATATGTAGGTCATTGACTGTGTAGATCTTTATGTTTTGTTTGTGATTCTTAGTATTGTTTTTGTTTTCTTAACTACAATCATGTAGATCTTTTGATATATTTTACTTGAGGAAGCTGCAAACATGTCCAATTACGCGTAAAGGAGCAACCCCGAATATAAATCAGAATGGGCGTTTTCCATTTATTTTCATTAATTTTTGGTACTTACGGGTTTAAAATAATATTTTCAAATTAAATAGAGGAATAGATGTTGTACACCTTGTTGTATTTTCTTATTTTCCGTGAGCAACCAATGTTTGAAAAGTTGAATCTAGGGTTCGACAATAAAGTTCAGTATCAGAATATCAAAATTCGAGCGACGTCAACCCAAGTTGAAACAATCGTAAGTCAGCTTTTTATTATAATGGATCGTTTTAAAGTTTTCGTGGGGATGATCAGTTTTCATGATTGTCCTTAAAAAAATTACTTTCGTCCAAATTACTCCTCGTCATTATCGTCTCATGTTCATCACTTCGATATAGCTAGATTATTGCTAATTTGTCGTAAAACACTAATTTGATTTGGTGACTTGCACCGACTATTCAAAAAACCCACGAACATTTGGAACCCTAGAAAACTAGTGAAACCACTGTTTGCATGTATCAAAGAATTTGCAACTAAGAAAATCATCAACCCGTGAAGAAAAAAGATTACATACACTGCATGGTAGTAGAATCTAAACCAAAGTGAAACAAAAAAAATCCCGGCAGTGGATAAAGATATACAATAGTATTTGCGAGTCAAATTTATTTAAAACCACCTTCGTTCATGATTTTCTCAGATCGGTATAGATAATTTGCATAAACCATGTACGTACATGTAACGTATATCTATTGAAAAACACAAGAAATGTATAGAACCGTGGACTCGGGAAATTTCTACTTTTTCTTAAAATGAAATTTTCTACTATTGATCTTTCGACTATTATCTCACCAAACTATAGTTTGGCCAAACACTGAAAAAATACCGATGTGAAAATGTCGTGTGAAAACTTTTGCAGTGTAAAAAAGGCCGTGAATTTTAAATATGCAAATTTTCTACACCTTGTTCATTTCACATACACCAAAAATATATATAAGTTGGCCAGCTACAATCTTTAAGCAAAATACTTTCGCGTATATGTTTTACTCTTTTAATAGAAAGACCACGAGGTGTTGCTTCTAAAATAGACTTGCAACTTGATATCCTCGTCCAAACTTGCCCGCTGTTTCAAGACTAGTAGGTCCTCTTGTTCCTGATTTATTAAAAAGACCTTTCCAAAAGATTTACTTGTTTTAAGAAAGTATGTAATGACAAACCATCGTCCACATTTAAACAAAACTACGAGTTAGTTTTTATTTGACACATTCAAGCACTGGAGGTTGGAGAAGGCAAATCAAAAGTGCCATTTATCCCAGATATGTAGGTCATTGACTGTGTAGATCTTTATGTTTTGTTTGTGATTCTTAGTATTGTTTTTGTTTTCTTAACTACAATCATGTAGATCTTTTGATATATTTTACTTGAGGAAGCTGCAAACATGTCCAATTACGCGTAAAGGAGCAACCCCGAATATAAATCAGAAATGGGCGTTTTTCCATTTATTTTCATTAATTTTTGGTACTTACGGGTTTAAAATAATATTTTCAAATTAAATAGAGGAATAGATGTTGTACACCTTGTTGTATTTTCTTATTTTCCGTGAGCAACCAATGTTTGAAAAGTTGAATCTAGGGTTCGACAATAAAGTTCAGGATCAGAATATCAAAATTCGAGCGACGTCAACCCAAGTTGAAACAATCGTAAGTCAGCTTTTTATTATAATGGATCGTTTTAAAGTTTTGTGTAACATGGGTGATTAAGTTCAATATAACCCGTTACGAGTATTCGAACCGCATCACAGTTGTGCTAAATCAAAGATGTCAAACAACTACTTTATTGTAGATAGCCTTGTGTGTACATGGTGTATGACTGGGTTCTGTGTTTGTTTGATTTTTCGAAATTCCTATCGGTACTTCATGTTTTATAAAAATACACATTTTACTTTTGTCTTTCAATTATGAATGTCATGCTTATTTTTCAATCTGCTACAAAATGAACTTTTCATTGTCCTTTTTTTTCGGGGGTCGAAAATATAAGGCTCCGTTGCTTATGTTGGAAAACATTTTTCGGTTACCATTCAGTTTACACTTTTTGTGTGTTGCATTGCATGTTCCCACGACAGTGGAAAAATGTTCTTATCAAATGTGGATTAATTCATTCTCGTGGGGGTCAATGTTCATGATTGTCCTTAAAAAAATTACTTTCGTCCAAATTACTCCTCGTCATTATCGTCTCATGTTCATCACTTCGATATAGCTAGATTAATGCTAATTTGTCGTAAAACACTAATTTGATTTGGTGACTTGCACCGACTATTCAAAAAACCCACGAACATTTGAAACCCTAGAAAACTAGTGAAACCACTGTTTGCATGTATCAAAGAATTTGCAACTAAGAAAATCATCAACCCGTGAAGAAAAAAGATTACATACACTGCATGGTAGTAGAATCTAAACCAAAGTGAAACAAAAAAAAATCCGGCAGTGGATAAAGATATACAATAGTATTTGCGAGTCAAATTTATTTAAAACCACCTTCGTTCATGATTTTCTCAGATCGGTATAGATAATTTGCATAAACCATGTACGTACATGTAACGTATATCTATTGAAAAACACAAGAAATGTATAGAAACGTGGACGGGGGTCAGTTTTCATGATTGTCCTTAAAAAAATTACTTTCGTCCAAATTACTCCTCATCATTATCGTCTCATGTTCATCACTTCGATATAGCTAGATTAATGCTAATTTGTCGTAAAACACTAATTTGATTTTGGTGACTTGCACCGACTATTCAAAAAACCCACGAACATTTGAAACCCTAGAAAACTAGTGAAACCACTGTTTGCATGTATCAAAGAATTTGCAACTAAGAAAATCATCAACCCGTGAAGAAAAAAGATTACATACACTGCATGGTAGTAGAATCTAAACCAAAGTAAAACAAAAAAAATCCCGGCAGTGGATAAAGATATACAATAGTATTTGCGAGTCAAATTTATTTAAAACCACCTTCGTTCATGATTTTCTCAGATCGGTATAGATAATTTGCATAAACCATGTACGTACATGTAACGTATATCTATTGAAAAACACAAGAAATGTATAGAAACGTGGACTCGGGAAATTTCTACTTTTTCTTAAAATGAAATTTTCTACTTTTGATCTTTCGACTATTTTCTCACCAAACTATAGTTTGGCCAAACACTGAAAAAATACCGATGTGAAAATGTAGTGTGAAAACTTTTGCAGTGTAAAAAAGGCCGTGAATTTTAAATATGCAAATTTTCTTCACCTTGTTCATTTCACATACACGAAAAATATATATAAGTTGGCCAGCTACAATCTTTAAGCGAAATACTTTCGCGTATATATTTTACTCTTTTAATAGAGAGAACACGAGGTGTTGCTTCTAAAATAGACTTGCAACTTGATATCCTCGTCCAAACTTGCCCGTTGTTTCAAGACTAGTAGGTCCTCTTGTTCCTGATTTATTAAAAAGACCTTTCCAAAAGATTTACTTGTTTTAAGAAAGTATGTAATGACAAACCATCGTCCACGTTTAAACAAAACTACGAGTTAGTTTTTATTTGACACATTCAAGCACTGGAGGTTGGAGAAGGCAAATCAAAAGTGCCATTTATCCCAGATATGTAGGTCATTGACTGTGTAGATCTTTATGTTTTGTTTGTGATTCTAAGTATTGTTTTTGTTTTCTTAACTACAATCATGTAGATCTTTTGATATATTTGACTTGAGGAAGCTGCAAACATGTCCAATTACGCGTAAAGAAAGGAGCAACCCCGAATATAAATCAGAATGGGCGTTTTTCCATTTATTTTCATTAATTTTTGGTACTTACGGGTTTAAAATAATATTTTCAAATTAAATAGAGGAATAGATGTTGTACACCTTGTTGTATTTTCTTATTTTCCGTGAGCAACCAATGTTTGAAAAGTTGAATCTAGGGTTCGACAATAAAGTTCAGGATCAGAATATCAAAATTCGAGCGAGGTCAACCCAAGTTGAAACAATCGTAAGTCAGCTTTTTATTATAATGGATCGTTTTTAAGTTTTCGTGGGGGTCAGTTTTCATGATTGTCCTTAAAAAAATTACTTTCGTCCAAATTACTCCTGGTCATTATCGTCTCATGTTCATCACTTCGATATTGCTAGATTATTGCTAATTTGTCGTAAAACACTAATTTGATTTGGTGACTTGCACCGACTATTCAAAAAACCCACGAACATTTGAAACCCTAGAAAACTAGTGAAACCACTGTTTGCATGTATCAAAGAATTTGCAACTAAGAAAATCATCAACCCGTGAAGAAAAAAGTGTTTGGCATTTTCAATATTTTTGGTAGAGCGCCTCTGATGAGTCTTGAATAGACGAAACGCGCGTCAGGCGTAGCAAAATTTATTGTCTGGAACTTTGTTGTCATTTGTATTACATACACTGCATGGTAGTAGAATCTAAACCAAAGTGAAACAAAAAAAATCCCGGCAGTGGATAAAGATATACAATAGTATTTGCGAGTCAAATTTATTTAAAACCACCTTCGTTCATGATTTTCTCAGATCGGTATAGATAATTTGCATAAACCATGTACGTACATGTAACGTATATCTATTGAAAAACACAAGAAATGTATAGAAACGTGGACGGGGGTCAGTTTTCATGATTGTCCTTAAAAAAATTACTTTCGTCCAAATTACTCCTCGTCATTATCGTCTCATGTTCATCACTTCGATATAGCTAGATTAATGCTAATTTGTCGTAAAACACTAATTTGATTTGGTGACTTGCACCGACTATTCAAAAAACCCACGAACATTTGAAACCCTAGAAAACTAGTGAAACCACTGTTTGCATGTATCAAAGAATTTGCAACTAAGAAAATCATCAACCCGTGAAGAAAAAAGATTACATACACTGCATGGTAGTAGAATCTAAACCAAAGTGAAACAAAAAAAATCCGGCAGTGGATAAAGATATACAATAGTATTTGCGAGTCAAATTTATTTAAAACCACCTTCGTTCATGATTTTCTCAGATCGGTATAGATAATTTGCATAAACCATGTACGTACATGTAACGTATATCTATTGAAAAACACAAGAAATGCATAGATCGTGGACTCGGAAAATATCTACTTTTTCTTAAAATGAAATTTTCTTCTTTTGATCTTTCGACTATTTTCTCACCAAACTATAGTTTGGCATAACACTGAAAAAATACCGATTTTTGACTCTATTAATAGAGAGAACACGAGGTGTTGCTTCTAAAATAGACTTGCAACTTGAGATCCTCGTCCGAACTTGCCCGCTGTTTCAAGCCTAGTTGGCCCTCATGTTCCTGGTTTATTAAAAAGGCTTATCCAAAATATTTACTTGTTTTAAGAGAGTATGTAATGACAAACCATCGTGCGACATCCCTTTCTACTATGACGTCACATTTAAACAAAACTACGAGTTGGTTTTTATTTGACACATTCAAACACTGGAGGTTGGAGAAGGCAAATCAAAAGTGCCATGTATCCTAGATATGTAGGACATTGACTGTGTAGATCTTTATGTTTTGTTTGTGATTCTTAGTATTGTTTTTGGTTTTCTTAACTACAATCATTAGATCTTTTGATATATTTGACTTGAGGAAGCTGCAAACATGTCCAATTACACGTAAAGGAGCAACCCCGAATATAAATCACAATGGGCGTTTTTCCATTTATTTTCATTAATTTTTGGCACTTACGGGTTTAAAATAATATTTTCAAATTAAATAGAGGAATAGATGTTGTACACCTTGTTGTATTTTCTTATTTTCCGTGAGCAACCAATGTTTGAAAAGTTGAATCTAGGGTTCGCCAATAAAGTTCAGGATCAGAATATCCAAATTTGAGCGACGTCAACCCAAGTTGAAACAATCGTAAGTCAGCTTTTTATTATATTGGATCGTTTAAAAGTTTTGTGTAATATGGGTGATTAAGTTCAATATACCCCGTTACGAGTATTCGAACAGCATCACATTTGTGCTAAACCAAAGATGTCAAACAACTACTTTATTGTAGATAAGCATTGTGTGTACGACTGGATTTTGTGTTTGTTTGATTTTTCGAAATT
Source organism: Arcuatula senhousia (assembly GCA_963971305.1). Lineage (NCBI taxonomy): Eukaryota > Metazoa > Mollusca > Bivalvia > Mytilida > Mytilidae > Arcuatula > Arcuatula senhousia. The sequence continues at coordinate 152,960 of CAXARO010001568.1, forward strand.
CCTATCGGTACTACATGTTTTATAAAAATACACATTTTACTTTTGTCTTTCAATTATGAAGGTCATGCTTATTTTTCAATCTGAAACAAAATGAACTTTTCATTGTCCTTTTTTTTTCGGGGGGTCGAAAATATAAGGCTCCCTTGCTTATGTTGTAAAACATTTTTCGGCTACCATTCAGTTTACACTTTTTGTGTGCTGCATTGCATGTTCCCACGACAGTGGAAAAATGTTCTTATCAAATGTGGATTAATTCATTTTCGTGGGGGTCAAATTTTCATGATTTTCCTTAAAAATTACTTTCGTCCGAATTACTCCTCGTCATTGTCGTCTCATGTTCATCACTTCGATATAGCTAGATTAATGCTAATTTGTTGTAAAACACTAATTTGATTTGGTGACTTGCATCGACTCTTCAAAAAAACCACGAACATTTGAAACCCACGAAAACTAGTGACACCACTGTTTGCATGTATCAAAGAATTTGCAACTAAGAAAATCATCAACCCGTGAAGAAAAAATATTACATACACTGCATGGTAGTAGAATCTAAACCAAAGTGAAACAAAAATTTCCCGGCAGTGGATAAAGATATACAATAGTGTTTGCGAGTCAAATTTATTTAAAACCACCTTTGTTCATGATTTTCTCAAGTCGGTATAGATAATTTGCATAAACCATGTACGTACATGTAACGTATATCTATTAAAAAACACAAAATTTGCATAGATCGTGGACTCGGAAAATATCTACTTTTTCTTAAAATGAAATTTTCTTCTTTTGATCTTTCGACTATTTTCTCACCAAAGTATAGTTTGGCCTAACACTGAAAAAATACCGATGTGAAAATGTAGTGTGAAAAATTTTGCAGTGTAAAAAAGGTCGTGAATTTTGAATATGCAAATTTTCTACACCTTGTTCATTTCACATACACGAAAAGTATATATAAGTTGGCCAGCTACTATCTTTAAGCGAAAAACTTTCGCGTTTATTTTTGACTCTATTAATAGAGAGAACACGAGGTGTTGCTTCTAAAATAGACTTGCAACTTGACATCCTCGTCCGAACTTGCCCTCTGTTTCAAGCCTAGTTGGCCCTCATGTTCCTGGTTTATTAAAAAGGCCTATCCAAAGTATTTACTTGTTTTAAGAGAGTATGTAATGACAAACCATCGTGCGACATCCCTTTCTACTATGACGTCACATTTAAACAAAACTACGAGTTGGTTTTTATTTGACACATTCAAACACTGGAGGTTGGAGAAGGCAAATCAAAAGTGCCATGTATCCTAGATATGTAGGACATTGACTGTGTAGATCTTTATTTTTTGTTTGTGATTCTTAGTATTGTTTTTGGTTTTCTTAACTACAATCATTAGATCTTTTGATATATTTGACTTGAGGAAGCTGCAAACATGTCCAATTACACGTAAAGGAGCAACCCCGAATATAAATCACAATGGGCGTTTTTCCATTTATTTTCATTAATTTTTGGCACTTACGGGTTTAAAATAATATTTTCAAATTAAATAGAGGAATAGATGTTGTACACCTTGTTGTATTTTCTTATTTTCCGTGAGCAACCAAAGTTTGAAAAGTTGAATCTAGGGTTCGCCAATAAAGTTCAGGATCAGAATATCCAAATTTGAGCGACGTCAACCCAAGATGAAACAATCGTAAGTCAGCTTTTTATTATATTGGATCGTTTAAAAGTTTTGTGTAATATGGGTGATTAAGTTCAATATACCCCGTTACGAGTATTCGAACAGCATCACATTTGTGCTAAACCAAAGATGTCAAACAGCTACTTTATTGTAGATAAGCATTGTGTGTACGACTGGATTTTGTGTTTGTTTGATTTTTCGAAATTCCTATCGGTACTACATGTTTTATAAAAATACACATTTTACTTTTGTCTTTCAATTATGAAGGTCATGCTTATTTTTCAATCTGAAACAAAATGAACTTTTCATTGTCCTTTTTTTTTCGGGGGGTCGAAAATATAAGGCTCCCTTGCTTATGTTGGAAAACATTTTTCGGCTACCATTCAGTTTACACTTTTTGTGTGCTGCATTGCATGTTCCCACGACAGTGGAAAAATGTTCTTATCAAATGTGGATTAATTCATTTTCGTGGGGGTCAAATTTTCATGATTTTCCTTAAAAATTACTTTCGTCCGAATTACTCCTCGTCATTGTCGTCTCATGTTCATCACTTCGATATAGCTAGATTAATGCTAATTTGTTGTAAAACACTAATTTGATTTGGTGACTTGCATCGACTCTTCAAAAAAACCACGAACATTTGAAACCCACGAAAACTAGTGACACCACTGTTTGCATGTATCAAAGAATTTGCAACTAAGAAAATCATCAACCCGTGAAGAAAAAATATTACATACACTGCATGGTAGTAGAATCTAAACCAAAGTGAAACAAAAATTTCCCGGCAGTGGATAAAGATATACAATAGTGTTTGCGAGTCAAATTTATTTAAAACCACCTTTGTTCATGATTTTCTCAAGTCGGTATAGATAATTTGCATAAACCATGTACGTACATGTAACGTATATCTATTAAAAAACACAAAATTTGCATAGATCGTGGACTCGGAAAATATCTACTTTTTCTTAAAATGAAATTTTCTTCTTTTGATCTTTCGACTATTTTCTCACCAAAGTATAGTTTGGCCTAACACTGAAAAAATACCGATGTGAAAATGTAGTGTGAAAAATTTTGCAGTGTAAAAAAGGTCGTGAATTTTGAATATGCAAATTTTCTACACCTTGTTCATTTCACATACACGAAAAGTATATATAAGTTGGCCAGCTACTATCTTTAAGCGAAAAACTTTCGCGTTTATTTTTGACTCTATTAATAGAGAGAACACGAGGTGTTGCTTCTAAAATAGACTTGCAACTTGACATCCTCGTCCGATCTTGCCCTCTGTTTCAAGCCTAGTTGGCCCTCATGTTCCTGGTTTATTAAAAAGGCCTATCCAAAGTATTTACTTGTTTTAAGAGAGTATGTAATGACAAACCATCGTGCGACATCCCTTTCTACTATGACGTCACATTTAAACAAAACTACGAGTTGGTTTTTATTTGACACATTCAAACACTGGAGGTTGGAGAAGGCAAATCAAAAGTGCCATGTATCCTAGATATGTAGGACATTGACTGTGTAGATCTTTATTTTTTGTTTGTGATTCTTAGTATTGTTTTTGGTTTTCTTAACTACAATCATTAGATCTTTTGATATATTTGACTTGAGGAAGCTGCAAACATGTCCAATTACACGTAAAGGAGCAACCCCGAATATAAATCACAATGGGCGTTTTTCCATTTATTTTCATTAATTTTTGGCACTTACGGGTTTAAAATAATATTTTCAAATTAAATAGAGGAATAGATGTTGTACACCTTGTTGTATTTTCTTATTTTCCGTGAGCAACCAAAGTTTGAAAAGTTGAATCTAGGGTTCGCCAATAAAGTTCAGGATCAGAATATCCAAATTTGAGCGACGTCAACCCAAGATGAAACAATCGTAAGTCAGCTTTTTATTATATTGGATCGTTTAAAAGTTTTGTGTAATATGGGTGATTAAGTTCAATATACCCCGTTACGAGTATTCGAACAGCATCACATTTGTGCTAAACCAAAGATGTCAAACAGCTACTTTATTGTAGATAAGCATTGTGTGTACGACTGGATTTTGTGTTTGTTTGATTTTTCGAAATTCCTATCGGTACTACATGTTTTATAAAAATACACATTTTACTTTTGTCTTTCAATTATGAAGGTCATGCTTATTTTTCAATCTGAAACAAAATGAACTTTTCATTGTCCTTTTTTTTTTCGGGGGGTCGAAAATATAAGGCTCCCTTGCTTATGTTGGAAAACATTTTTCGGCTACCATTCAGTTTACACTTTTTGTGTGCTGCATTGCATGTTCCCACGACAGTGGAAAAATGTTCTTATCAAATGTGGATTAATTCATTTTCGTGGGGGTCAAATTTTCATGATTTTCCTTAAAAATTACTTTCGTCCGAATTACTCCTCGTCATTGTCGTCTCATGTTCATCACTTCGATATAGCTAGATTAATGCTAATTTGTTGTAAAACACTAATTTGATTTGGTGATTTGCATCGACTCTTAAAAAAAACCACGAACATTTGAAACCCACGAAAACTAGTGACACCACTGTTTGCATGTATCAAAGAATTTGCAACTAAGAAAATCATCAACCCGTGAAGAAAAAATATTACATACACTGCATGGTAGTAGAATCTAAACCAAAGTGAAACAAAAATTTCCCGGCAGTGGATAAAGATATACAATAGTGTTTGCGAGTCAAATTTATTTAAAACCACCTTTGTTCATGATTTTCTCAAGTCGGTATAGATAATTTGCATAAACCATGTACGTACATGTAACGTATATCTATTAAAAAACACAAAATTTGCATAGATCGTGGACTCGGAAAATATCTACTTTTTCTTAAAATGAAATTTTCTTCTTTTGATCTTTCGACTATTTTCTCACCAAAGTATAGTTTGGCCTAACACTGAAAAAATACCGATGTGAAAATGTAGTGTGAAAAATTTTGCAGTGTAAAAAAGGTCGTGAATTTTGAATATGCAAATTTTCTACACCTTGTTCATTTCACATACACGAAAAGTATATATAAGTTGGCCAGCTACTATCTTTAAGCGAAAAACTTTCGCGTTTATTTTTGACTCTATTAATAGAGAGAACACGAGGTGTTGCTTCTAAAATAGACTTGCAACTTGAGATCCTCGTCCGAACTTGCCCGCTGTTTCAAGCCTAGTTGGCCCTCATGTTCCTGGTTTATTAAAAAGGCTTATCCAAAATATTTACTTGTTTTAAGAGAGTATGTAATGACAAACCATCGTGCGACATCCCTTTCTACTATGACGTCACATTTAAACAAAACTACGAGTTGGTTTTTATTTGACACATTCAAACACTGGAGGTTGGAGAAGGCAAATCAAAAGTGCCATGTATCCTAGATATGTAGGTCATTGACTGTGTAGATCTTTATGTTTTGTTTGTGATTCTTAGTATTGTTTTTGGTTTTCTTAACTACAATCATTAGATCTTTTGATATATTTGACTTGAGGAAGCTGCAAACATGTCCAATTACACGTAAAGGAGCAACCCCGAATATAAATCACAATGGGCGTTTTTCCATTTATTTTCATTAATTTTTGGCACTTACGGGTTTAAAATAATATTTTCAAATTAAATAGAGGAATAGATGTTGTACACCTTGTATTTTCTTATTTTCCGTGAGCAACCAATGTTTGAAAAGTTGAATCTAGGGTTCGCCAATAAAGTTCAGGATCAGAATATCCAAATTTGAGCGACGTCAACCCAAGTTGAAACAATCGTAAGTCAGCTTTTTATTATATTGGATCGTTTAAAAGTTTTGTGTAATATGGGTGATTAAGTTCAATATACCCCGTTACGAGTATTCGAACAGCATCACATTTGTGCTAAACCAAAGATGTCAAACAACTACTTTATTGTAGATAAGCATTGTGTGTACGACTGGATTTTGTGTTTGTTTGATTTTTCGAAATTCCTATCGGTACTACATGTTTTATAAAAATACACATTTTACTTTTGTCTTTCAATTATGAAGGTCATGCTTATTTTTCAATCTGAAACAAAATGAACTTTTCATTGTCCTTTTTTTTTCGGGGGGTCGAAAATATAAGGCTCCCTTGCTTATGTTGGAAAACATTTTTCGGCTACCATTCAGTTTACACTTTTTGTGTGCTGCATTGCATGTTCCCACGACAGTGGAAAAATGTTCTTATCAAATGTGGATTAATTCATTTTCGTGGGGGTCAAATTTTCATGATTTTCCTTAAAAATTACTTTCGTCCGAATTACTCCTCGTCATTGTCGTCTCATGTTCATCACTTCGATATAGCTAGATTAATGCTAATTTGTTGTAAAACACTAATTTGATTTGGTGACTTGCATCGACTCTTCAAAAAAACCACGAACATTTGAAACCCACGAAAACTAGTGACACCACTGTTTGCATGTATCAAAGAATTTGCAACTAAGAAAATCATCAACCCGTGAAGAAAAAATATTACATACACTGCATGGTAGTAGAATCTAAACCAAAGTGAAACAAAAATTTCCCGGCAGTGGATAAAGATATACAATAGTGTTTGCGAGTCAAATTTATTTAAAACCACCTTTGTTCATGATTTTCTCAAGTCGGTATAGATAATTTGCATAAACCATGTACGTACATGTAACGTATATCTATTAAAAAACACAAAATTTGCATAGATCGTGGACTCGGAAAATATCTACTTTTTCTTAAAATGAAATTTTCTTCTTTTGATCTTTCGACTATTTTCTCACCAAAGTATAGTTTGGCCTAACACTGAAAAAATACCGATGTGAAAATGTAGTGTGAAAAATTTTGCAGTGTAAAAAAGGTCGTGAATTTTGAATATGCAAATTTTCTACACCTTGTTCATTTCACATACACGAAAAGTATATATAAGTTGGCCAGCTACTATCTTTAAGCGAAAAACTTTCGCGTTTATTTTTGACTCTATTAATAGAGAGAACACGAGGTGTTGCTTCTAAAATAGACTTGCAACTTGACATCCTCGTCCGAACTTGCCCTCTGTTTCAAGCCTAGTTGGCCCTCATGTTCCTGGTTTATTAAAAAGGCCTATCCAAAGTATTTACTTGTTTTAAGAGAGTATGTAATGACAAACCATCGTGCGACATCCCTTTCTACTATGACGTCACATTTAAACAAAACTACGAGTTGGTTTTTATTTGACACATTCAAACACTGGAGGTTGGAGAAGGCAAATCAAAAGTGCCATGTATCCTAGATATGTAGGACATTGACTGTGTAGATCTTTATTTTTTGTTTGTGATTCTTAGTATTGTTTTTGGTTTTCTTAACTACAATCATTAGATCTTTTGATATATTTGACTTGAGGAAGCTGCAAACATGTCCAATTACACGTAAAGGAGCAACCCCGAATATAAATCACAATGGGCGTTTTTCCATTTATTTTCATTAATTTTTGGCACTTACGGGTTTAAAATAATATTTTCAAATTAAATAGAGGAATAGATGTTGTACACCTTGTTGTATTTTCTTATTTTCCGTGAGCAACCAAAGTTTGAAAAGTTGAATCTAGGGTTCGCCAATAAAGTTCAGGATCAGAATATCCAAATTTGAGCGACGTCAACCCAAGATGAAACAATCGTAAGTCAGCTTTTTATTATATTGGATCGTTTAAAAGTTTTGTGTAATATGGGTGATTAAGTTCAATAT